>JBBBVU010000023.1:4178762-4198883 GCA_037177055.1 Atherinosoma microstoma | reverse complement strand
CTGCCATGGATTGTAGTGGCCATTTTACAGACACTTTGTAAGTCTTCTTGTCTAATGTAATATCTTCATTAGCTTTAGCCTGCCTCTCTTGCTCTTACAAATGATAGTTTACCAAAAATATCCCTTGGCATTCATGCATCTTTTGAGTCCTTTTTAATACTGAAGTATTAAATGTCACCTTTAGTTTTGGTTTTACTCTGAAGAAATTTACATAAATGTGTACATAGCTAAATGAATGTAGTTGTGAAGGAAATTATTCTTGTTCTTTGACACCTTGCAGTTCCTCTTTTGCATCTAAAATCACAATTCCATATAAGTTGAGATGCTGTGTAAAATGTAAATAACAACAGAATGCAATGATTTGCAAATCTCATGAACTCATATCTTATACCCAAAAGAACATGAACAACATATCAAAGGCTGAAACTGAGACATTTTAACATTTCATGGAAACTATTAAGTGGAACAGGTGCAACTAAAGACTGGAAAAGGAAATTTGGCACAAATCAATAAGCGTTGGACAACTAATTGGGTTTATTGACGAAAGGTCGGTAACTTGACTGGATATAAAAGGAGCATTTCAGATGTAAATATGAGCAGAGATTCACCAATCTGTGACAAATTGTCTAAAAATTGTGGAACAACTGCAGAAAAATGTTCATGAGGGTTCATGAGATTTGACATTTTACAAAGCTTCCCTTTTTTTTTTTTCAAATAATTTCTGCATCAAATCTCCTGCATTGATCCATAATTCCAATTGTTAAACTCATCCTACTTTAGCCAAACATCCTAAAGTTATGTCACTGCCAAGCTGTTTTTTAATTTGTACAAAACTCTGAGACTAAAGCAGTTCCAAATGTAACAGTAATGCATATAAAGAATAGACATTTACACATTAAATCTGGAGTTGCTAACTTGCAAATTGCTCCTTAATCTGTTTCTTACTTGACAGTTGGGCCTGGCTATGAAACACTGCTCTCACTTCGGTCATAGAAAAGGCCTTGCCAGAGAAACGTTTTATAAGAGCCGAGCAGTGACATGCCGGGGCGTGGGCAGGATTATTACTGTTATGACAGCTACGGCTAATTATTCATAGGACAGCTCTTTGAGAAAGTATCTTTTCGTGACTCACAGTCTACCATGTGTGCTTGTGTGGATCACTTTTCCACTTCAAACATTAAGCGTCTGCATCTTCTCCAGATTCTCGCTGAGATCAGAAGAATCGTGGGACAGAACTCAACGATAAACTTGTCTTTTTGTGTGTACGCTCATATATCACCCACTGAGTAATGACATCTGAAATGATGTGCCTCTATTGCTTAGGCAAAATATCAGGGGCGTCAGTTTCTCTCTTTGCTTTTCTGTCCTTGTTGGTTTTTTTGTGCCGGCCAAATTCACATGCCTGAATTTTACTGTTGCTTAGAGAAGCTTTGGTTCATTTCATGTCGTTATCACAGTGTGTTGAGATTACTCCCTTAGTCAGCATATCTGACCCAGCAGGAAGAAAAACAGAGCAAACAGTGTGTTTTCTACCTCCACCGCAGAGGACTATACGGGCAGCGAGTTAATCCAAGCAGCAGATGCCTCTCAGTCTTTTTGTGGACACGCGACCTGGAAGAGTATAGATTATTAAACGCATATCAAAACCATTTCTTTTTTTGAGCATCAATAATGGAAAACACATAGTGTACAGTTTACTTCTGCTGTTACACCGACAGAAATTCTGCTTTGTTTATTCTAATGAATTTAAATAACAGATAAGAAATACGACTACCTGACAGAAAGGCCAAATACCTTCCTTTTTAAAAATGACTTCATCAACACAGATGAGGTTTTTATGACATGGTGGCTCATATTTTGCATGACTTGGGCCATGGAACGGCGTATTCAAAAATAGCGTATGTCCAATAAATAAAACCTGATTGCTGTTGTGTCAACAGTTAATCAACCAGCACAGACACTATTTTCCCTTCCAATGGCTGCAATATAAACGACGTGTTCTGTGTCTGGTTCAGACTCCGTGTCTGTCTGGCAGCTAATGAAACACTTATCGAAGCGTTGAAGTGAAAAAGAACATGCAATTCCGATCATAGTCGTCTGATTAACTTTAAGCGCTTTGTAATCTTTTACTCCACAGCGTTGCAAACAAAGGTTGCTTATGTGTGAAAGTATTTCCAGAGATGGAAAGATCACTGCTGCAGTCATTCGATGTTCCTAAAAAGCGGACTCTTTTGTACAGCCTCGTCGAAGCCAACACATCCCCATCAGGCTCCAGATCTGAAACGGCGTTTGAGGCGCCAGTTATTTTCCCCGAACTATCATAACACCAGTGTATACAATGACCAGAAGAATTTGGGTGAGCCTGAGTTTTTCTCTGTTCATTAAAAAGTTTTTAAATGTCTTTTTTTCTTTACTCTGTGGCTTCACTTAGTTATCAAAAAGCCAGTATAATGCATCAGTAATGATGGATAAATCTCGTTCCCGATCGCCGGCCTTTGCAAGTCCCACTTTGCAAGTTGTGGGTCTGATTCATTACGTTTGTTTCGAATGAAACCCGAGCTGTCTGAATCCGTGTTTTTATCACTATAAGAGAGTAGTTCCAAGGCTTAACCATGGCTTGGGCTGAGTATTTTGGTCAAATGCCTAACACAATGTGGACATGTTAGCAAAGGCTGATTCGACATTACAGGGGGGTCCTTACTGGTTTTGGTTAGATCAGGGCTCGAGACTTACTTTTTCCACTTGTAACACTCGATTTCCTGACTGAAAATTTTGGAGGACGACTCAAAACAACTTTACCACAGTACTTTGTAATGTAAATTTCTATTCTTAAGGAAAAATCTCACAGGAAGTGCTTAAAAAACAAAAAAACAAAAGAAAGGTACTTTACTGTATCTGAGCTGCGATGCTGTGGACTGTGTAAAAAAGTGTTTTGCAGTTTCTAACTATCTCTCTGGGATATCATCATTCATGTAAGTGTAGCTAAATTCACTGTGCAGATGTTGTCTTTAAGTTGAAAAGCTATTTTGTCAGATGATGCTAGACTTATAAAAGCAGGATTTTATTAGATCTTATTAGAATCCAGGACTAACATTTTAAGCGATCAAAAGCTGACAAGCTGACTGCTTTTCAGTCACAATTTCTGAGACATTTTAGTCGTCTGACTATCAGAAAATTATGTAAATGAGAGCAGCTTTCTTGTTAATTCAAAAAAAGATGCAAGAACTTGGGAGCTTGTTCAGCACATATAGGCCCACAAGAGTCTAGCTGAGCATATATCTGCAGTTAGTCTGGCTCTGAGAGCAAGTACAGGATATAGACATTTTATTGTTGACTACATCACACTTTATGAGTGTTTCACATTTAAAGTTTTTGATCATGTTGGTCGACTAAATTTCCAACAAATGTATCTATAAGTGTAGCATGTAAAATGAAAATGATTTCTTTCTTTGCAGTATTTTCTCCTTATCTGCACAGGTGTTTGACATCTCAGTTCTGATATTAGACTTCCTATCCCCAAAGCCTTTCCATTGACTAGACTGTTAGGCTACATTCACATCAGCCCTTCTTAATCGAACCCTAATTTGTTTACTTGGAAAATTTGGTTCATTTGTGGAGGGGTGAACGTGCATAAAAGAAGGAGGGGAAAACATTTTTCAAAAGGTGTATTTCATTTGTTTAAGTGTAGTGTAAAAGCAAACTCGGACTAAATGAATGTTGCAACCCACAGTTGAACCGATTCTATCCGACTAATAGGTGTTAAAAAAAAAAAAAAACCTCAATGTTTGCTCCATGTGGCCCTCTACAGGATGTAAGATGCATCACTCGGTCATTACTCCAGATCTAGCTCGTGGAACTTCATAATTCGTAAAATCAGTAATTCAAGTAAAATTTTATGCAATTGTTTTAGATCATATTTTTCATATGCTCAGTGGATACATATGGCTATTTAACAATAGTCCCAGGGGGTAAAAATAACCTGAATTCCCGATGCAGTTAATGACTAAGCTATTCTAATTATGTTCCCGCTAGCTCGAATCATGGAAACAAACAAAATATCTCGCCATGATTATGCTGATGACACTCAGCTCTATATCACTGCCTCACCAGGGGACCGTGGTCCAATACAAAGCTGGAGTTCATGCCAATCAATTGGATGTTGCTGGATTTTCTCCAACTAAATACAGATAAAACGGAAATCATTGTGCTTTAGTCAGCCATGCTAAAAACAACAGATCAAGTCAGAAATCTTTGTCATTTTGGACCATGTTAAACAGTAACCCAATCAGCCTTTTACCACCTGAAGAATATACCGAGAATGAGGACTGACGCCTCAACAGGATTTAGAAAATTTGTTGATGCATTTATTTTCAGTAGACTAAAGGCCGGTTTATACTGGCGCGTCGTCCGCGTCAGATTATTCCGTCACCGCCTTAGGCTCTGCGTAGGTCTGCAGAGGCTCGATGCGCACCTCTTCAGACTAGACGTGCATCCCAGCTACGCGGACGCAGCAACGCGGAAGTACCCCCTTGTGATTGGTCAGATTGTAATAACTTTACTCCCTTGTAATCGAGAATTTTGCCGCTTGTGTCCTCACAAAGACCAAAAACAGAACATTACGGAAACTGAACTTTTCCATTCAATATAATGAGAAAGTGTGTCCAAACTTTTTACTGGTACTGTATCTGACCTGCTGACACCATATGAGCCACTGAGACTTTTAAGATCATCAGGGCCAAGTTTGTTTTACATCCGGAGAGTTAAAACTAAACAAGGAGGATCAGCTTTTAGTCTTTATGCTCCTAATATCTGGAACCAATGTAAAGCACTTTGAGTTGTCTTGTACATGAAACGGCTACACAAATAAACTTGCCATGCCTAATAAATATTAGTAAGCTATCTGGCTTGAACCACTGATGAGGAAGAGATTCCCAATTAAAAAGAAAAGCTTTCCAGATAGAAGCTTAGGCAGCTATTAGAATGAACTACCTCCACCGTGTTCCTGGTTGGATATTTAAAAATAGAAGGAAGCTGCCAGATAGCATCCAGATGTGAACCGATTAAACTAATGATGACACACTTATATGAAGCTAAATGAGCCTCAAGTGACTCACCTATAAAATTCCATATCTAACATAACAATGTGGCACCATGTTATCTGGATGCAGTCATAGAGCACTCCGAGGGGTGAATGCTGAATATTGCCCAAATATCACAAAACAGTTGTGGGCCATTTGGCAAAAGAAAAAAAACAAAAAGTGGTGCAATCGAGAGCAAATCAAATGTGGTCCACAAAGATCCGGCACAGTAGTTAAGGCCTAATGTTACCTTGCAAGGCAGCTTGATTCCTGTAATTTGGAAGATCGCAATCACAAGAAAATCCATCTTCCCAGGCTCCAACCTATTCATTTGTTGCCAAAGCACAAATCTTTGGACCAATCAGCATCCTTTACTGGCAGCTTTGGATGTATTTTAAGTGTGAAAAAATGTAACAATGGTGGCTACTATCCACCAACTGGCTCCGTTTGTGATTGATGTTTATAGAGCCTCATCCAATCATTTACGAGGAAAGTGTCTGCACTTTATCATATGGTTTATATGGAGAACATCTTGGATGTTTTTGTGTAATAAACCATCTGGTGCATCAGGTTAAGAGTTTAAAACAGCATTTAAAGCTGCACATATATCAGAAGCTGATTAGACGAGGCCACTTTTTGTAAAGTCGTGGCACAATTATAACAATTACAGCAGCACATAAATGCCCATTCATGGGAAAGCAGAAAACGAGGCGCTTGGAGCACAGAAAGGAAGTAGGCGTTAAAAGTCGTATGACGGGAAGAAGCTTGGACATGCTTCTGAATTCCTGCTAAAAAGAATTTTTCTCCCTGATTTAGTTTTTTTCAACAAATCGCATATTGGTCTACCGTTCAGCTCCCAGTCACTACATTGACCCTTTCCCATCAACCGAATACCCTTTCAGGGCCCTGGATCAGCAACCCGTGGACAGTGATGAACATGATTGAAAGAGCAGACTATCTCAGGATAGTTCTGGTGGTCTGCCCTGCTTCCACCTCTGGAATGTCCATATTACAAACTGTGATAACTTCCCAGCTCCAGTTGAACTATTACAAGTGTGTACTTCATTTCAATGTCAGATGTCTATTTTTTTTCTTCTTCTTCTTGCCTCCTTTCCCCCCACCATGTAATGGCATTCACTGTGCCGTGTGCGGACAGACGGGGAGAGCGCTTTCTGCTCCCATAAATAAGACCGAGGTAGGCTCCGGCCTGTTTCATCCATCACTGGGCTGGAGCTGTGTTTGTAGAGCGGTAGGGGAGGGAGGGGGGCCGGATTCATCCATGTTCCCAGCAGCCATCCCCCTGTGGGAACTTCACACTGCCATTAAACACCTCATGGCAGCCCGTTAGCTATCGGGCCAGCTGAACCGAAGAGAAAGCGGCAGTCCCACAAGCTCTCCTGTCGTCCCCGTGGAGATGTCAACAGGTTTTTCATTTAAAGTTTTAGTGCACATCTCGGCCACATAAGTCTGCTGATATAGGAGATGTGGAGGTGCATACATTTTCAGTCTTGCAGGGAGTCGCAGGAGCGTTAATGTAAGCTTTTAATTAGTTAGACCCCAGTGAAACGTGCTCCTCTAATTTGGCCAAATAAAGAATAATCATTCACATGCTGCAAAGTTTTCGTAGCCGGCAAGTGTTTGTTTGAAAGTGACAAGAAGTTATTCAGGACGATTAGCGTTCAGCTGATATGACATAGTTTTGGGGCAGGTGTTTAAAATTATGTGAACTGAACTCCGATGGCTGCTTTAATTTAACATTTTTTAACATGAAATCTAAAATGACAGCTATTAACAAAGATCAACATGGAATTGCGTAAAACTGCAGCTTAGAACATTTAAACATTTACCTCATCAAGTCACCGTCTCCTTGATAAAGCATTACATAATCTGCAGTTCTCTTCAACCGCTCTCTCTCTCCGTTTTTACCATTATTCTTGGCGGTAATCGTAAAGTCATTTCAAGTCCCCTGCATCCATGACAACGGTGATCCTTCGATAAACACAGATGACTTTTAGGATGTCAGCAGGCCGTAGAAACCTGCAGTTTGAGTCTAAGGGGATATGATAGAGTCTAGCATGCCCTTAAATCACCACTGGGAGGGAAACAAAGTGTTTTTTATGAGCGAGTGAAACGCAGGTGTTGAATTTGACAGACTCTGCTGTAGATTCCCAAGCTCTTTAAAAGCATGCATCTGGACTAATAAAGCCCTCAATTTCTAAAGAGAAGGCGAAACCAAAGTTTGTGTGTGTTTGCTTATCATCACTTATCACTTTATTAAAAACTCAAATTAAAACCATAATCATAATCAGAGGAAACAAACATTCCCACCCTGTTGCAAAACCCCAACAACTACTGAAATCCCCCAGCTCAAGCGTTTTTTTTTTCTCTCCACCCTGTCTTGGGAATGTTTGATCTCACCTCGCTCTGATTAATTAAAGGGAGAATGCCACAGACTCTCAGTGTCTCCATGGGTTTCGTATAGCCATCCCAAAGAGTCGGGCTAGATCATTCAGGGAGCCGCCAGCATTGTGTTGTTGAGTAAGACTGAAGAGGTGGCTGCCTCCAGTGCTCTAAAAAAACACTCCACATGCCACAGATTCCTTCTGACCGCACAACTGGGCAGAAGCAGATGCTTGATTGATGAGAGGGGTTTGTTATGTGTGTTTTCTTCATCAAACAACTGCAGCGTCTTTGAAGTTTTATGGCATTTAATATCATGGTGATTTCATTTTTCAGTTTCAGGTTATAAGCTTGTCTGCTTAGTAAAGCGGGATTTTTTTTTGTAGGTATCTAGGTAGGTATTTTAAAAGTTTTACAAATTGTTCTATATAGAGGGTTTTTAATCATATTAAGTGTTACTAAATAATAATGCCATCTTATAAATTTAAAGTAGCACTGAAATCTGTCAATATTTTGCTCTTGGGCTCCCCCTACAGTTGTGGGTTGTAACTTCATCTCCATCTGAACCCTGCACATGCACAGCCATTCACTTGGAATAAAACTACATGGTTCTAAACAAACTTAGCACAAAAAATCTGTTATTTCTCCAAAATGGTGCCACGTTTGTGAGGAAAATGTATTTGTGGGATGAGCAGCAGAGTTGAGCCCATACATGACTTGACAAATCTTCTACTTCTGCTATGCTCTTGTTTTTCTAGCTTCTGGTGCCAAAGGTGCTTACAAGGGCTCAGTCATGGACCCTGCAACAGTTGGTATCTGCTCCAAACATGTCACATTTGACTGATCTGAATTGGGCTCCTGATATAGAGCTGCTGTTCGGCAAAGCCAGGTAGCGGTGTCATTTGGAGTGAGCCGTACTACTATCTCCAAATTGAAGGCCAAGCTGGTCAAATGTCAAAAACGTGCTGCAAATGAGCGTCCCAAGAAGATGACACTACAAGAAGACCATTTAGTCAAATGGTCCAAAATAACCACATAGGCTGACAAGTGCTGGTTGAGACAAGTAAAGCAAATATAACAAAGAACAAGAGAGTCAATAGGTTAGCTGTTTGAGAGCAACAATGCATCCATCCTGCTTTTCATCTGAGCTCCCAACAGTAAATAAAAAGCTAGTTTTTTGTTTACATCTCACGTTTCTTGCTCGTCAACTCATCTTTCTTTCTATTTCTTCATCTGATTGCATTGTTTTGAGTTTATTTTGCCACATCTGCTATGATTGTGAGTCCATTTTAGCGAAAGTAGCTTATCAAGTTGTTGGTTTATGAAATAATAGACTCCAAACCAAAGTTGTGAAGTGCAGCTTCTCAGCTCCAGTTTCCGGCCGGATATGTGCATTTATAAATGTGAGTGGGCCATCAAAAACAGTCAGAAGCAAATGTGTTAAAGTTCACACATTTCTCTAGAGCTGTTTAAAAGAACAAAAATGTTCCAAATGTGAGGAAAAAGCTGCACCGCGAAGAGACGGCCGTCAAGTTGACAGTTATGAGTCTACAATGATGAGTGAAACAAAAGCCATCATTAAGAGCAATAAACATCAAATCTGCACTTGAACATGTTAATATAGCAATCATAAATGGAAACAAATGCAAGTTTGTGGTGGTTCATGTTGATCTCACCTACCTTCCCTTTAGGATTTATAAGTCTCCCGGGTCAGGAAGCCTGCAGGTAAAATAATCATGGACCCTTCACACTCTGCACACAAGCCTTTTCAAACTCCATCTCGTCTGCATCTCGGATATCTTGGAGCCAAAACCACACGGCACAGGAACAACTTCTTCCCACAAACTGTTTCCGCGGGGAGCTGTTGCAAAGGACCTCATGCATACTCGCTCTGAAACATCGTCCTCATTGACTATAGTTATGAGTATAATTAAGTATATTTGATTACATACAGTTAGCTCAATAAATACTCGGACAGCAACATGAATTTGGTCTTCCATCGCTTTAAAAAAGCTTATCCAAAATAGAGGGATACGTTTTGGAGTCTCACACAGTTATCTGAAAAGCTGTAGCTTCATCAGCTTGTCCTACAGTGTTATTTATGTATTTTACACGGCATAGTTTAGCTTCTTCCCTGTTCTGTTTGTAATATGTGTTCAAATTTTCTCTCCATGTGTTTTCTCAGTGTTTGTTGTTAGCAGCTGAAAGCCATCAGAAGTGTCACATTTTCTTCGAAAGTTCAACTTTGAACACCAGCATCACATTCGTGTTGGAGGGAGCAACATTCAAATATGTTGGGAGAGATGTTTTAGAACCAGACGTTTTGGAAAAGGTGACCCCCTCGGGGAGCCATTAAAGTTTTTTTGTGCGACAATACACACATGGCTAAATGAAATTATCCTAAATAATTGGTAATAAACTTAAAATGTGGAGTTCTGCATTATCAATGATTTAGTTGCAGTCATAAAACCTTGTTAAAGTTACACACATGTAATGGCATTAATTGTTAAGGATAACAGATGTTATTGACAATGGTTATAAGTAAATAATCCATAGAAAACTCTTTGTATAGCCATTTTCAAGGCTTGATAGAACCCATAAAATGGGAAGTCATTACTCAAGGTAATAAGTTAGACGACGAATATTGCAATTCTCACTATTTAACATGCCTACTGCATTGGGAAATGGGGTTCATACAATATTGTAACTCTCCAGGGGGGAAAAATTCATAATAGGTTGTGGTGATTGTGTGCAGGCTTTTCCCAGAGGGTCAGAGGTCAAACTGTACAATGGAGGGGATCTTCTTAATGACCTGACTTAGTTTGAGCCCGAATGAGGATAAATACCAACTAAAGGGATCATTACAACCAGGAAATCCAACAATTGTCCCGCTTAATGCTTTCCTTACTTTTTTAACCAATACTTCCATTATAATTTTCCTTGCAGTATATAATTGTGCTTATCTTCATCCTGCTGAACTTGTCTTCCTTTACAATCACAGATTTTATAAGACCTGAAGGAAAAAATAAATCTTTTCCTACTCTTTGAGGGACCGTGCCTGTCCATGAAATAGACAGCAAGATTATAAAACATCTCTCTGGGCTCCATCATGCAGTGTGACAGTAAGGACATGGCCCTGGACCTGTGACAGCACCCATAAGTCTCTGTCGGGGCCCCAGGCAGGCTGTCTCCTGACTCTGTGCAGGTGCCTCTTGTTCCTGCCAGAGTCGCCAGTCACTCAGCCCCTAAGTGGCTCTCCTCCTCCTCTTCCGTCTGGCCTCACATCCTCTTTAAGCTGAGCTCCATCACTTCACTAAGTTAGATGTTCCACAGCCACAGAGAGGCTTAGTATGCGACGCCATGTTTAGTTATTAGACAGCAGGGGATCCTGGGAGACGGGCCATGTGGTATCACATGTCACATCTAATGGGAGCTAGAGAGAAGCGACATGTTTGTGAATGGAAGAATGAAAGATCAAAAGGAGAAACATACTGATAAACCAACACAGATACAAGTGCACACTGCTGTGATAGAAATATATAAAACAGGCAAGGTTTGACTTGACTTAAAGCTAGTTGAGCGGCTCAGAATCTTTTTTACATGTGTAAGGGCATGTATCCACGTAATGCCTTACCCTGAAAGAAAAGCGCTGACAGCATGCTGGGGAGGGCTTCATGCTGGCTTTTCATCAGTTGTATTTGCTGTTGTTTTTATAGTCAGGTTTTTAACCACGAGAGAAGAAAAACCTGAAATCATTTTTTGAAAAGCTGCAAAATAAGTCATGCTTCCACTGACTGGTTTTGAGGCAAATACACCAGGTTGTGTAGTCAGGGGGATGGTGGAAGAGGATGGGTTGCTCATGGTTGTAATTCAGTAGAAGAAATAGTTGTTCTAAATGCAAACAAACCCTAAACAGGCCAAGAACAACTGTGGTGGACAGATAAAGGAGGAAAAAGGAGAAAGTCCCTCTTCAGAAATGACTCAAATCAAAGTAGTTATCTGTGATATTACATCTGGAAAACAGTTGTTTACTGTTTGCTGGTTCAGACCACAAACAGCTGGTGAGTCTTGTCATTTTCATCTTCGAGTGTCGAGTGTTGTTTCCATTTCAAGTTTATCAAATCCTCTTTGAAACAAGCAAAAACCACCTCGGCTGAAACTTTTTCACGCATCAGTTGTTCTCAAGGCCCATTTATGCTCTATGCAAAAGACGGATACGGAGCCTTTTGTCCAAATTCTGCGTCATTTACATGAATAATTTGGTCCGTTTTCAGAGCCCTTGCGGATGCGTAGCCTGACGGAGCAATCGGAGTAATACTACAGGAAACCAAGGGGGCAGTGTTGAGCAGTATAACTGATGTTCAACCCGCGAAAGGAACAAAGAAAAAGAAGAAGCTACAACGTATTTAATGACGCCACAGACCTCCACCGACTAGTGCGCTACCTCTTTTTATGTCTCTTTCTGAGAATGTACATGGTCATAATCTTGTCCACCATTGCCGTGTTTGTTGTCTGAAACTGACATCAGAACTCGGAGGTGACCTCTGAACTACACTGTGAGTGTAGTAAACAGTACAGGGAAAGATACTAACACCACTGGTTCCAATCTATGAGTTGCACTGGGGTAGACATAACATTGGGTAGGATATGAACTTAGCATTTGATCTTGGATAAACTTAATTCAATCACTTGTTACCAATTGAAGCAAAACTTTTTATTTGGTCCAGCTATTGTCTTTATTTCAGGATGGTAGCATTCTGTGAATGCAACACGGCATACATATATTTGGAAGTACAGAATTTTTTCCGTTTTCAGATTAACAGAAGTGTCCGTACAGTTAACGGTAACATGTAGCCTACTGGTCATTTTCTGCCAGGACATCATGTTGTTCTATGGAAAATTTTCACGCATGGTGATTAATGAGGTCATATGCTCTCACCTCACTGGAACCAAGTGAAAAAAAAAAAAAAAGCCTTAGGTTATGACCCCAGGTAACTTTATTCAACTTCGTACAAAGATTGAAGACCATAGAAAACATTTCCTTCTGCCACCCAGCACATCTAATTACATCAATTAAAGTAAAAAAAAAAAAAAAAGGAAACTCTGAAGATTTTTTTGCTGCTGGACTAATTCTTGATGCAAGTATTGATTTTTTTTCCCTCTTTTAGCATCTCCCCTGATCAACTTGGGATGCTAAGCTAAGCCAAGCTAAGTAAAGTGCTATTTACTCCACCAGTCATATGACTATCCAGGGTAAAGTAAATAGCTGTATTTTCTGAAATCAGAAAACAGAAACAGTGATGGAAGTGGATCTAAATGAAACAAAGAGAAAGGCCTGGAACTGATCAAAAGCATGAAGAGTAAATCACTTCAGTTTCTTCTTTATTTGTGCAACTTGTAGCCCACTCGTCAAATATGTTTCCAGAATTTGATTGGTATTTGATTACCTTGCATGGACTGGCAAACTGCTGCATACTTTTCTTTAGTGCAGTCAAACATCTGTCCAACAAGCAAATGATTAATTTTAGATTTAATGCTGTCACAGCTGGAATCAGTCAAAAAACAGGAGGGGTGCAAATAAAATTCAACAACTCAACAAACATTTTGTTCATTAAACAACTAGTTCCAAACAACAGGCATCCTCATATATACACATACATTTCTTATAAAGACACTGGCATGGAACAAACAGGCGGAGGTTGTAAAATTTGGTTTGCAAGGAAAGGGATAAGAACTCAGAGTCCATAACAGCTTACTCCGAATTTTAACAGACTATAATAGCTTTTCCAACAGTGGCATTCCTGGGTAACTGTGTATCTTGAGTATTTTCACACACCCACACCCCCACTTCGCCTCCATGTGGGTGGCTGCTCTTCTTTCAAGCTCAGGTCCTCTACCAGAGACCTGAGAGCTTCAGGGTTCTGTGCTGTATCCAAGGATTTCCTTGGGCAGGACTCTTCTGAACAGAGATGTCTGATGGTGTTCCTACTCCCCCAGTTTTGGCACGATTATTATCCATCACTCCCCAAATCTTTCAACTCTCCTTCAGCCCTCGGCCTTTTTCAAGCTTCTCGTGTTCCTTCTTCTTGAGGTTGCGGCCATTTGAGGTCACTACATCTACCACGACTGCTCTCTTCTCTTCAACATAATGCCCAGTTGGTTAACCGACACCAGATCCCACAGGATCTTGGCTCTGTCATTCTCCACCACCTTTGGCATCATCTCCCAAACTCAGTAGGGATGTTCTTGTACCCTTTACCTGCAATCTGGTCATGGTTCTCCACGCATGCCCTACCTGCCTGCATCTTACACACTGCGTTTATGTGCTGGACTCTCTCAGAGGCATATTTGCAAAGTTCAGCTGCCTTAGACTTTCACTTTATGTATATATATATATATATATATATATATATATATATATATATAATTTTTTTTTTTTTTAGATGAACAATATTATCAGCATGATATCAGTAGCAGCCGAAGTCAGCCTCAAAATTAAATAATGGATATTGGATAAAATAAGAGGAACTGGGAAAACATAATCCAAGTCTGTTTTAAGTAGGATAGGATGCAAATGTCTTACTTGTTTTGTTCAAAAACCAGTACAAAAGCACTGGTATGTTCCAATATAAGTACTGTATGAATGTGTGTGCGAATGGGTGAATGTGACATGTAGTGTCAAAGCGCTGTGAGTAGTCATGTGACTAGAAAAATGCTATACAAGTACAGTCCATTTACCATTTAGTCCATTTACCATGACAAAGACTATGCAGATAATTCTGCTTTCTTATACTCTAATACTACAACAGATGGAACTACATAACCTCTGCAATTAGGTGAGGGGGGAGGAGGAACTATCGGTATTGGTTATTGGCTAAATGAATTGTAAAATATCGTATATCAGCCAAAAAGCTAATATTGTGCATCACTAATGATATATATATATATATATATATATATATATATATATATGTATAAAATCAGGAAGAGGATTATGAAATGTTGATGATACTTCATGTGTTCAAGGGTTTGTACTTATTTTCATTAAAATAAAACTTTGATTTCTGAATATGTGTTGATGTTTTCATAGACAATTGTTGGAACTTACCAATGAGAGCAGAGTATGGGCTCTGAGGTTTGGGCCTCCTATGCTTTCTCTTTTATGGGTAACATTTAAATAATATGCAGAAACAAAAAGCATTCAACTAGCTGTTTCATGGGAACTTTGAAGCATTAAACTCTATGAGGTGGACAAATGTAGTGACTTGAAAATAGAGAAAATGAACCCCCTGTGATGTCGGGGAGAACTAAACAATAACAGATGTTAACTAAAGACTATCGAAGGAAAAAAAAGATCATTTTTTCGAGCTTTATCAGGTAAAATCTACAGTTGATGTGATTCACTGTGCTAGCATGTTTGTATGTACAACAAAGATTATAAATGAATTAAAGTGGTTGTAAGTATCTACTGTATTAATACTTCATTAGTTTACGTAACCTTTATTTATAATCACACTGAATTTTCTATTGTGGGAAAAGATTTAGACTGTAGCGTTTTATACTTCCAATTATTTTAATTATTTTTTTCAAATCAAACAATTTTCACTCATTTTAAATTAAAGAGAGCTGTTTATTTTTTAAACTTGGTCATCATTTGGCTTTACAAGCATGATTTGCTCTTACTCTTTTAAAACAAAATCCAAAAGGACCAAATTAGCATTATTTAACAATTTTATTATTTGTTCCTATATTCACATTTACTTGCCTTAAAAAGCACTAAACTGAACTGCACAATAGTGTTATTGTTATTGTTAGTAATAATAATAATAATTATTAGTGTTATTGTTATCTTACCTAACTATACAAAGTTAGGGAAGATTTTTCATCTGCAACAATCTGACATATACAGCAAACATTTGACCTCATCCTACGGGGTCAGTAATGGGAGGCGGTAAGCAAAACGCTGTAGGATCCCTCTTATGTTTGCCCCATTAATAACATGCATCCTCCTGCGAATAACAACAGAACTCCCCTCAAATAGGCCGACGTGTCGAAAGCCAAGCTCACCAAAGGGAGAGAGAGAGAGAGGTTTTTTGCAAGTTAGTGTCTTCCTTTTGGATCACACATGCTGCTGTGCCTTGAGATTTATATCATGCCATTTGACCTGTGTTGTACCAGTTAAAGAGCGAAACAGCGTGAACTCAGGATAAGTCCGATAGATGTGTAAAGTGAATGTTTCTTGATGGTGATCACTGAAATGTGCTGCAATTTCCATTAGGAGGATAAATCGAGCTGGGTGTCTCTGAGGTGCTGATTGAGTCGGCAGATGGAGTATAAATTATGATGAAAAGGCATCAGCAAGGTTGACCCCCCCCCCCATTCCATCTACGCTTAATCTGCAGCCAAGGAGAGATTTTATTTTCCTTGCAAGATCAGGGGAAAAACGGCCGGGGAATCATTCTACTAAACCCTCGGTTGGCAGGCTCCGGCTCGGAGTGCTTCAGCATCTGTTGCTTTATTTTCCAATGGAAGTCTGAGTAGTTTTTTATTTTATTTTGTCTTTTGTTTTTTTTTTGCCTAAATGATTTCTTGTACCATGTGAAACTAATTAATCTCTCATAATACTAGAACTAACCTTAATTTAGCACAAGTCCCTTTTATAAAATGGCTAAGAAATGTAGTATCGGTGTAATGAAAAACCAAATGTATTAAATAAAAAGAGTTTGTTTAAATAAACTAACATAATTACTGGTCCCGGTATAATCTCAAATGTTATGTACTCGCCATGTT
The DNA here is from genome assembly GCA_037177055.1 of Atherinosoma microstoma. Taxonomy (NCBI): domain Eukaryota; kingdom Metazoa; phylum Chordata; class Actinopteri; order Atheriniformes; family Atherinidae; genus Atherinosoma; species Atherinosoma microstoma. The sequence continues at coordinate 4,182,615 of JBBBVU010000023.1, read as the reverse complement.
TTGGTTGTAAAGTCTAGTTTAATATCTTATTAATTAAAAAGTAAGCCATAAAGCTGAAAATAATAAAAGTAATAACATTGAAGAGACAAATTTACTGAGGTCATTAATGCATCACAGCTGGCCTTCAGATCCATGTGACTCTGGAGTAAGTACTGCTTTCAAAGCTATTATTTTGTTTTCTATTTTAGTTGCCCAAAAGTTATCAAATTCAATTAAATATACAGACAAAAAGACCCAAAATACGTCGCTCTCGGCCATGTAAAAAACCCCAGTCAGTCATTATTACAGGGGATGACGAAACTCTTTTTACTCTCACAGTGTGACTCAAGGAAAAAAAAAAAAAAAGGAGTAACAGCAGAAACAATTTCCAGTCCTGAGCAGTCACTTGCAGCGAAGCCTGGCTCTGACCCCTTCCCCCCGCAGACTCCTCTGCACACCTGTGCAGCGAAGGACCTCGGGGACGTTCCCAAACCACGCACAGGGCCTCGGGCCTCCCTGTCGTGCCTGATGTATGTCGGAGCGTCCCGGGGTCCCCTCCCCGTAGGTGTGGGTCTCCCTCCAGGGGCCCGATTAAAACGGCCTGCTCTCTCAGCTGTGTTTGCTGCTTGTCAAACAGTCTGCTTTATGGGCTTCATTAGCCGAGGAGGTGGGTTACATATGGGGAGTGTGTTTTACTGCCACTGGCTGTCTGTAAAGGCCAAAGGTCAAGACTTTTTTAACAATCGGTAAATCAGCCAAACTTTTGCACATTTTGGTACAGTCAGGAAACTCAAATGCAAACAGGATGATGGGGAGAAAAAGCAAACGGTTGCAAGTCTTGCTTAAAAGTGCTGCCATCAGAAAACACATTACTGTATGCTTTTATGACATGTAATGAATGCTACAGTGTGTTTATAGGAAACATCTCTCTGGTGCGTATGTACAAAGGAGTCAATTATTTCAGTCTGACTTTTCTTGCAGCGTACTGCAGCTGAGTTTTAACTTTGTGGTGATTTAGGTCGTGTGCTGTTATTCTGCAGCTATTGGACACTCAGATGTGACATGAATATCTCTTATTTGCCTTACATTTAAAATGTTTTTGTTGTTCTTAAGGTACCAATACGAAGTATCACTCATAGATTAATTGTAACGTATATAATCATTTTCTATATTATGGGCGCTGTGTAGAATATGATTAAAAACAAGTTGAATTACTTACATCTCATAAAATAATTTTCTATTTGTAGTAGAACATGAAAAAACATCAAATGTTGAAAATTATTTGAGGATTTTTTTCTTTTTTTTATGTGGGGACAGGACTACGTTCACTGTGAAGCAGTGTTACTGGTTTGCACATTTATTTATTATTTAGTTTTTAGTTTATGTATCAGGGACAATGCAAAGAGACATAGAGGACATATAGAACCCCTGATGTTTTGCATATGAAGCTAATTTGCAACTCTTGTCCCTGGTTGGGCTTTCAGGTAAAAGAAAGATCCCAATAATATAGTTCAATATAAACAACACCAATACAATACAAAGTATACAACACATGACAGACAACTCAAAGCAAGAAGGTTCCTGGTTTGAATCCAGCAGGGGTGGAGGATTTCAGTCAAGAGTCTGTATTGTCTTCCCATGCGTGTTTGGGTTCTCTCCGGGTACTCCGGCTTATTCCCACAGTCAAAACAAACAAAACAAAAAAGAAATACCCATATTAGTTTACTAGGTGAGTTTGACCTTAGGGGTGAGTGTTGATGCTTATAATTTACGGATGGATGGAGGATGTGCCTGGTTAGTTGAGTTCCTGGACTCTTCTGCTATGAAGCCATGCTGTTATAATAAATGCAGGATGCTGTTTGTTAAAATAAACAATTTGTGAAGTTGAACTATATTTGTAAGGGTTTTTAAATGATCTTCATTGCACTACAGTGTCTATCTTTCATACATACACTACTTACAAAAAGTAGGAATAGTCATTTTTCAGGTGACATCTATGGACAATTGAAAAGGTTCATGCTTCATTGATATCATATCCTGAATGTTGGGCATTAATCATGCGGTCATTATTTCTTCAACTCAATTTATTGAAATAAAAGCTAACAGTGGTGGGTACACCACAACATGAAATGTCATTGTCTCAATAACTTGTCATGTGTTGGGTGTCCTCTTGGTCTCACGATGTCAGGTGTCTCTGAAGCAGAACATTTAGTGGTCGATTTGACATTTCTTTTGCTTTTTTTTAAGTAAATCACCTTGTTACAGATTAGTATATTATGCAATAAGGATTTAAACACTGAACACTTGTACATATGTATTCACAAAGGTTAAATTAAGTTCACCTATAAAGTTCATAGTGCATTTTAGGTCAATTCGGACACAAAAACCTGAACATCCCTACTTTTTTTGCGAGTAGTGTGAGTTTTCAACTCTAACTTTAAACAGATGACTCGTTCTGTACTAATTATGTCCAATGAAACCACATCGTAGGTTTGATGTGGGATGTTTGGACGTGTATAATCAAGTTGTTGGAGCTGACCAATCAGAGCAGAGGGGGGCTTTTCAGAAACGAAGCAGCCTTACTATCGCTTGTTTTAACAAGAAACATTTAAATATACAGGAGCAAATAGAATAAGCCATTTAATGGGAGCTTACATGGTAAAAGCATAATGTGTCCAACATACTGTTTTTGTCAAACTCTTAAAAATGACAACCGCTCCACTATTTACTGCTTTACTAATAGCATTTCATGTTCTGGAGGCCTCGTCCCGCCACACACACTCACACACTTGTTTGAGTCACATTTTGGACCGTGAGTGGCTTCCTAAGTAGGTGTGATGTCACAAATCCCACTGGTCTATTCATGTGTTAGAATGAGATTTCAGATGAGCAAAGAACTTTTCACCTACAGCGGGTGGATGTGAAATCTGCCCTTTGTGATCCAACTCTGCACAGTGAACTTCAAAACACAAAAAAGAACAACCAATAAGCAAGATAGAGATTTTAGTGGACATAATGCACACGAACAAAATAGAAAAAACAAACCGGACATCATGCACGCATTTTGCATGAATGTCAGCATCGAAGGAACATAATATAACATGAAATATGAAATAAATCCCACACATTGAGACACAGAAACATGATCAGATAATAGTAGCAGGGGAAATCTGTGTAACCAGTTTAAGGGGTTAAAATGTTTAAGACAAGTATGATTTTACACAGTGTTTAGAGGATTGAGAGAGCTGCTGTAGCTAAAGACGGGGCTGCTGACATTCCCGATGACACTCGCTGACATATTAAGACAAAGGTCAGTTAAGACACTGAGGTGTTGACATGTGGCGAGAAATGACTGTGGAAAACACATCATTTACTGCTAGACAGAAAGAAAACATTACGTTTAATAACTTGTATGCAGTAGTAGAAGGACTGTTGCAGTGGGTGGTCTACCATATATGTTGCAGCATTAGTATAACTCAACCAACTACCTGAAGGTCAATTAAGATCGAGAATAATTTATAATTGAATAGCTTTAGATTATCAGATGCAATATAGAATATTAATACCTTGAAATATTAAAGCATGAAAAAAAGAAAAATGTCTTAAAAGGAACCCCGACTATCAGCACAAGTTGGCGTTGATATGTTGTTATTGTTCTATTTAACGTAACTTAATGATTATCAACACGAGAAAAAGTCTAATTACTTTAAAAATTGCATTTGTTTCCTTCGTTTTTTAACCTACGCTGGTCGCCATTTTTTTTCCCCGCGAAACGCTTTTCAGGATATGACGTAGAGTGGTTGCAGGCGAGACAAGGAGACTAGGAAAAAGTATTAGGCAAGTGATATTTGTTCTTTCGCGTTAAAAAAAAGTT
>JBBBVU010000023.1:4143819-4158726 GCA_037177055.1 Atherinosoma microstoma | reverse complement strand
ATCATGATCTTTGTCTGTACAAGTGTAGCAGATTGTTTAGAGTCTGTGGTTGGATTGCATTGTTTTCTATATCGTGTCTCTTTTTTTCCCCCTACTTTCCTGTTCTTTTCTATCCTTTTTCTGTCCCCTCTGGTCAGGTCCAGTGATGTGATGTAAATTTAGTAACAAACAATCATTCAAAATAAACTAACAAAAAATAAAGAAAACAGAATTTAAATTATCAAGAGGAGCTTTTATATTCGGCACAACGCGGTAGCCTTACCATCATTCTGCTTGCTATAATGCTGGACAACACAAGTAAAATAAAAAATACTGCGAATAAACAATGGGGGAACAAAGTATAACAAAAATAAATTCATATAAATGTGTAAAGAACAAAATATAACTACTACTACTGATAACGATAACATTAATTTCTATTATATATCATATATTATAATTAGCTCTTGACTCAAGCCATAATCTGTGCTGTGTGGCTTGATTATAAATGAGTTAACAAGCATTGTAAAAAATTGAAGGGGCTGATATGTCGATAGCGTAGAACACACGTGTAAGCATACCAGCCGCAAGGATGAGCTGCTGGCTTTAACCAAACAGTTTAGATCTAATATTTGATTTATTGAGATAAACATGCATAAGTTTTTAGTGTTATGGCTCAAACAGCTGATTCAACTGTCACTTTCAGTCATGTCTATAACGGGATTTTTATACTAATTGCTTTGGTAACACACACACTTTTCCATTAAGATTTTAAATTTGTCCAATTTTCTTGGGTTTCTGACATAAACTAATAGTTTTAGCCGTACTTCCTGTTCAGTGTCACTGAGAAAACGTTAAACATTATATATTTGGTCACTGAGATGGTGATTACGGTGTAGTTACTAAAATCACCAGACACTTGTGAGAATGTTGACGCGTTGATGTTTGCACTGAGCTCATCCTTGCAGAGCTGCCAGCGCAACTTGAGATTCTTTCAAGTTCAAATACACACACTTAAAAATCTAGGATAGCAACAGCTTCCAAATTCATCCAGATGCCAAAATGCATCCAGCTGCACTACAGGGGAAAGTTGAGAAAATCTGAGCTTTATGGCCAGCTTTATGCAAATGGATTGGCAGGGGCTAATCACAATCATATCCAGCAAAGTTGGCTACCAGTTTACAAAGAAACTGAGCACAGTGTAGTGAGAGGTGATTATGGCAGCTTCTGCTCTCTTAATGCTTCTGTGTTAGAAAAAAAGTGTAAATCACAAATAGTGCAGATAGGTTGTAATCTGGTAGCTATGTTAGAGGACGATCCGTTAGGATTAGTAGAGGATGTAGTGTACAAACATCCACAGCTACAAATTCATCAGAGGCCAACCCTTGTATCCGTTTGTGTAAATGTACCATTAATCTTATTAGCTCTCTCTGAATAGCCTTTTCTCCTCAGCAGTCATAAAGGTCTGTGTGTGTTCATGCAGGTACAGGAAGTCCTGGTGGTCCATGTAAAGTCTAATGAGAAAACCAAGAATTTAAGAGATCCCTGTGCTGGCAAGTGGCAAGTAGCCATGAACATCAGCCAAAACAAACCCATATGCAGGTCATGCACTGGAAGTTCCTTTGTCAAGAATCTGTGATCACTTTGTCATCAAGCCAGTGTTTATGTTGGTGCAGCTCCAGCTTCTAATTGAGTAAATGGTACAGCAGTTTTCACCTCACCTTTTTGGTTTTTCAGCTACATCCCTGGTGATGCTTTGCCTCGTTTGAAATGCTGGAAGTGAGCATTACTAAATCTTTATCCCCTTTCCATCTCTTAAAAAAATATTCTGCACCTGCAGTTTGACCTCTGGACTCCACCTCTCTGGGGCTTTGCTGTTTAAATCTATCCAATGCCAAGAAAAAGATTTTAATTTGCATTTAAAGGATAGAAAATCATGGCTGGGTTTATTCCTTGACTTTTTCTTTTCTTTTTCAAACAACTTTACTCAATAATCATGCCATTATTATTTTACATACAGATGCACAATTAACTGAATTGATGACTAAATGTTATTCCTGGAAAACCTTTTTACATCTAACATCACAAATGTCTTAATCTGAGAAATGAAAAAACTCACTTGAAAGGTCAACTACAGCTTCAGGTTCTCATATCTTAATTGATGGCTTTCTCTCAGAAGCTCAATAAGGTCAGGTCTCTAGACCCCGTTAAAGCAAGATTAAAGGATAAAACCCTTCCCTTTCCCATTGTGTTTATTAACCAAACAAACCTCATGGCTTAAGTAAGCTTTGCAATCTGAGTGGGCACTCCGATACATTGCCAGATTGAGGAATTTGGATTATTAATGATTCAACAACACTACCTCCCCAGCAGATAATGCTTTGTCCATGATTGGTAAATATTTTGTTTGCAAGACAAAGATGGAAGTGCCTTAAACAAACGTAAATGGATGAATGCTCCCCCTGTTCCAGCGCTCGCCCAGCAAAAAGAATGCAATTCTGTTTAATTAGGGACCACAACTGGGCTCGTGGGAAGCTCCCCATTTTTAATTTCTGGTCCCTGTGGCTCCTTGGGTTGACTCTAGCTGGTTGGGGGTCAGTGCTAGAAGGTCCAAGTCATAGTGCCATGCTGCCAGAGGTTACCAGGGCCAGCCAGTTCTCAGACAGAGTGTGTACATGTGTGTGTTTGTGTGTGCATATGAACGTATATGCCAAGTCTAAAACTCTCCTTGCCCTGTCAAGACTCTTTCATTGGATGTGATGCAGCAAGCCTGTTCGAAAAAAGTTGTCGAAATATTTGTAAACTTAAATGGTTCAAATATTTGACCGACCAGATGTGAAAGGTCGACCACCGAGCAAATAAGCCTTTAGTTCAATGAGCGATTCCAAATGAATTTCCAAATATTTTAAAATGTATTTGCTTAATATGGTCCAGCTTTTGTATATTTATGCCGCCACCCAAGTAAACAGCAGAAAGAATTTGGCCATGTCACAGTATATGAATTTAAGGAATGGCTCCCACTAACTTTGATGTAATTGAAGACAAAGACTTTTGGTTTAGTGTGGCCTGTAATCCCACAGTTATATGGACATGAATGGCTTATTTTACAAGAAAAGATAAAACCACAAACACATATGGTAAGGAACTGCCAATCATGTAAGAAAACCCATGGGGCTTTCAGTTAATGTCTCATGTCTCTGGCCCATGAACTCCACTCACTTCTTCTATATAATGATGTTGAAGTGGGGAAATAAAAAGAAATTGACCATTTCACAACTGTGAGTGCAGTCAAAAGCATGTTCAACCAATTTTTACCCATACTGCAGCTGCTTGAAAGTTCTAGATCAAGTTTGCGACACACGTTACAACACACTGTTTATGTGATGGAGTTTGAGTGGAATGCATGAATGAGCAGGCGTCTTTGAGAAAAACTGTTTTCTCAACTTGTTTTGGTGATAGTTGACCATCAAAAAGCTGATAAATTTGAAAAAAACATGGATGGAATTGAGGTTTAAGATCTGAAAAAGTCACATGCCTCGGTGCTGTTGTGGTGCTAATTAAGTTCAACTCGCCATGACTGACACACATAGCTGTGGGTTGGTGGGAACAGATGACCGGAGGTCAAAGGGTCCCAGTGTTCAAATACACTGACAATGCAGATATTTGACCTGACGGTGCACCCATCAATCACCATCTCACCAACTAACTAGCACAATGTTGACGATATTTAATGATGAGACCCTTAAAGATCCTCTTAAAAATAGGGTTTAATCACAGTAGCAGATTGATTGATGGATATTAATGATAGTAGAGACTATGTTACCATTTTCTGCTGCAGATAAAGATATTATCAGTTATTGAAAAATAATTATCTCAGTTAAACATATTTCAATTTTTCTTGTATCTTCAGTTCGAAATCCAAACGGTTTGGAAGCTGTTGCTGTCAATCTTTTTTCTATACCATCCAATGGCAGGTTGACAGATGTTCTTGGTCCTTTTTAAACATAATCCCGCCTCAGTCATGCAACCCAGTTGAGCTTAATCAGTACTCAACTTCTGCCTCTACAAAACCTCCACACCAAAACTCTACTGGGAGGCAATCGGCTAAAAAGCCTTGCTTCAGGCAGTCCTTGACCAGGTCATCATCAGCACTGATGGAAACAACACCAGTACAACCACTGATCTGAGAGTAGAACTTCAGTTAGACTCCTATAGTCCACCATCAGGTTCAAATCTTGCGTTAAAGAACCTTGGTGCTGTGAGTGTTTAGCTTGGCGTCTTTCCAGCATCAGTTAAGCAGATGGTCAGCTTGACTGGTTTTGCCCCACGGCAGTCAGTGACAGTCCAGGAAATGGAACCTACAATGGTCTGAAGCACCTGGTCATACAGTCACTGATACCAACAATTTGAGTAAAAACAAGGAAACTGTTTAAAGGGTTCTCTTCTATTCCAAAGAGAGTGGGCAACTTGGTCTGGCTGCAGGTTGATGACAAGAACTTGACTTTCTAGGTATGTAGGTAAGGGAAATAACTATTTCCTCTAGACATATTAAAATAAATCAGCTTTATTTGTATAGTGCCAATTCAAGACAAAGCCATCTCAAGGAACTTTTAAAGGTACAGTCTAATAAAATTGTTCCTATTTCAATCCAACTCAGTGGAAACCATTTAAATCAATTGATAATATAATCCACATTAGTTAAATTCATAATTATGCTGATAAAGAGCCAATACATAAAAAGTTCCCTGGCTAAGGAAGCCATTGGTTTGCATTGAAGCTTCTCTTCGATTCAATCACCTATGTGATTTGGATGGGGTGGCAGGTGTCAGTAATGAGGGAAAAACTCGCTTTTTAATCAGAAGAAACTGCTTTGACCAGTTGGGGGTGGGGAGGATGCAAAAGAGGGGTCACCGCAACTCTAAGCCAGGTATATCTGCTGAGAAAGAAAAATAAAAACAAGTTCATAATAACAGCAGCTTCAGACTATAAAGAGTACAACTAAAGGACGGGTCACCTGACCCAGCCCTAACTATAGGCATAATGAAAAAGGACAGTGTTAAGTCTGATCTTAAAGGTACGAGGTATGCTTCCTGGCCCAAAGTGGGAGCTGGTTCCACAAAAGAGGAGCCTGATATTTGAAGAGTCTACCTGCTGTTCTATTTTTGGAAACTTTAGGAATCACAAATAAGCCTGCAATCTGTGAACCAAGTGCTCTGTTGGGTAAACATGGAACTTTCATTAAGATCTAATAGAACTTGGTCAAAAGCTTCATATATGAAAAGCAGAATTTAAAATTAGATTCTAGATTTAGCAGGAAGCCAATGAAGACAAGCTAAAATTTAAGAAATATGATCTCCTTTGCTTAGTCTAATGAAAACCTTTGCCTCGCTACAGCAACTGCAGCAACGAGTACTCATAAAGATTAGGTCCACTGATCCACTAACAAGTGGAAAAAACTTTTTTTTTATGTGTGAGCCTATTGTGAGTTAAAACGGTAAACAAAAGAACTGGTGTGATCCAAATAATTTAAAATTAAACTTTTTCTTTGCTCTAATGATCAGTGCTGGTCCTCATTTAGGCCTAGATTCACTCAACTACTACAGCTTACTGGTAATGGTTGAACAGTGCATGAATAACCAAGATTTTGGTGTGCCAGGGCCCATTCACGATTCACCAGGGCCAGGGAATCACAAAGTATCCCTTCTTAATCAGGGCTTGTTGACATCTCCTCAGCCTTGTCATATGAGATGCTTGGACAGTTTCTCAGATCTGATCTTCTCAGTGTTCTAGTAAAAACTCCACGATGTAACAATGACCCTGTATTTTCTTCACATATCTGCTCTTGACATGCACCAAAGACCTGTACATCTGTTGACTTGGACTATTGCTTCTATTACTTCCTGGGGAAATTTTTTATCCAGCATAATATGTCTCGAAGATCATCAGGTGAGACAGTAAGTGAAACTAACGGCACATCATCCAGAGTATCTACTGTAAGGGAAAAGTGCTGCTTTTCATTGCACTTCACCACAGTGGAGAAGTGCAAGTGCATGCTATGTTGATATCAATGTAACAAGAAGTCCCATCGGCTGTTCGTAATACCTTCAAAATAAAACCAAGGGTTTTCCACAGCATACCTCCTCCTGTCCTGTGTACTGTAGATAGATGCTACCCTCTTACCTTTAACCCATTTTCCAGCTGTGAAAGTGCCTCTCCAGCAGAAAACCTCCTGCAGTGAAGTACATGTGCAAACAGCACCTGCAGAAAAAGTCTGGTCCAAATTGCCCACACACTCTCCCGAAGATCTCTGGTGTTCATGTGTGAAAACAGCTTATCGCTGCTCTCACTTGCAAAACCTTGAACTCCTCCTTAATAGACTTGAAAGGGAGCCACATTTTGCATGATTTCCCATAGAGGTTCGTGTTAGTCGGTTTCTATATAGCTACCGCAATTTTCGGACTATTGAGCGCACCTGAATATTGGCCGCACCTGCTAAATTTTAAAAGAAAATAAATTTTGTACATATATAGGCCGCATTTGAATATAAGCCCAGGTTTTCATGTGGTAACATGAGATATTTATACAGAAAGACGGTACGCAGATGTGTTTTAATTTTCCATTTAAAACACACTTTTTTTCAAACTGTGCCTGAAAATCGACAGTACGGCGCCAAAATGCCGTCAACACGAGATGAACATGCCTGCGTGGTTAGGAAACAAAACACTGCACCAACACAGCACCAACACGACATCAGCATGCCTGCATGGTTAGAAAATAAAACAGACTTTTGCCTACCAGAAAAGTCATTGGTCGCTATCTTCCTCCTCTTCTTGTGCACTAAAGCCATTGAAGTCGTCGTCTTCAGTGTCCGAATTGAACAGCCTCACAAGGACTTTGTCAGCCTCAGTCTCTTTTTTGTTGTCACTCTGTGTCACTTTCGTCTTCAGGCACATTCACCCTTGAGCTTGTACTGTCCTCTTCATCACGCAGCAGTCCAGCCTTTCAAAACCCGTTGGTGATGGTGGACTTTTTCACACTGCCTCACGCTGTCAGGATCCACTCACAGACTTGAGCAAAAGTTGTTCTGCGGCCAGTCTTGGTGAATGATTACTCTGCGCTAGTCATTCAAGCCTGCCACTCAACGCTGAGGGCCACTTTAAATGCATGATTCACGCTGATGTCCAGGGGCTGCAAATATTTTGTTGTGCCCCCAGAAATCACAGCTGGAATTCAGTTCGTTTTCTTGATGGCTGCTTTCACAGAATCTGTTACATGGGCCCTCATGCTGTCCATAACAAGAAAGGCTTTTTTTCTGTGAAAAAATCCTCCCGATCGCTTGACGTAGCACTCCGTCAGCCACTCCTTCATTAGGCTTTCTACCATCCACCCTTTCATGTTGACTTTCACCACGATTTTTTTTTGGAAGTTTTTCTTTTGGCATAGTCATGTTAACAGTCCTGGTGAGAGGCAAGTCAAACGTCAAAGGTACTTCATCTATGTCTATGATGTCATCTGGTCCGATGGAATTCTCCACGATCTTTGTTTGAGTGAATTTGCGGAAGTTTGTAAGTTTTTCCTCGTAGTCGGGAGGGAGTTGCTGACACAGAGTTGTCTGTGCCCTGATGGACAAGCCTTTTCGTCTCATAAACCTGAGACACCAAGATGGTCCACCTCTGAAATCTTCAATCTTCTTTTCAGTCGAGATTGTTTTTGCTTTCAGCTGGATCTGCACGGTGGAAACACCTCGGCCGTCTGCTCTTTGTGTGTTCACCCAGTCTTCAAGAATGTTTTCCAGTTCAGGTCATCTGCTTTTATGTCCTCTGAAAGCTTTTGTCGTCTTTTTACATTGACTAAGTTCTTCCCGCTGCCACCTCCAAGGTCACACCATCGATTCATTGATGCAAAGATTACGTGCAGTAGCTCTATTTCCTTCTTTGACGGCCAGGCCTATTGCCTTTAATGTAAAAACTGCACCATATGCATTTCTTCATGTGTTTTCCATGATGAAGGCGTGAGCATGATGCACAAAATGACAGTTTAAAATCAAAATCAAAACTAGTGGATTCTTTTGCGCATAATCTTTCCCCATGTCTGTCTCACTTATGCGTTTACTGCTAAAGAGTGCCCCCCAATGGCCATTAGCCAGTAAAAATCTATAAATTAGCTGCACCATTGTAAAGGCCACAGGGTTCAAAGCGTGTGAAAAAAGTAGCGGCTTATAGTTCGAAAATTGCGGTACTCATCTATCTCCTTGGATAGGAGCTGTGCTTCTCCTCTCCACATCATCAGCATTGACGATAGGACAATTATGGATCAGTTGGGGCCAAAGAAACCGCTGCAGAATCTCTTATGGACATACTGTATTTATGCATGGTCATTGTCTGAGACTTGATCTGTTTAAATCTTTCTAGCACTTCTGTTTCTCATAAACTTTGCTGTCAATCATCTACCCCAAGCTCTTTAGTTGTCTCTGAGATGGTTGGGGTTGGCCCATCTGTGATGGAGAAAGACATTCAGTCATCGTGTGTACTTCAAGAAGGTTAGGACCTGAATGCAGGGTGAGGAAGTCAACATGTAGACAGATAAGACAAACAACCACTCATGCTCAATCCTACGGGGGATCTAGAAACACCAATCAACGTGAATTTTTACCGCTATTGTTCCTGTTTTTATTTTGCACTTTATTTTATATCCATAATGTGTTCAGCACTTTGTTTTTAACTCACGTTGTGTTAGAGTGCTTTATAAATAAAGTTGAGTTGAGTTGAATGTCTTTGGACTGTTGGAGGAAGCCGGGGTTCCTCTAGAGAACCTATGTATGCATGGGGAGAACATGCAAACTATACACAGAAAGGCCACTGGTGAGGTTAAAAACCAGGAACTTTCTTGCTGTGAGAGAACGGTGCTAACCACCAAACCACTGTGCAGCCCTTAAGCTTTAGTAATAACAGTTATTACTGTTTTCTTGCACCTGTAGTTTCACTCCTGCGCACAGAACTGAAGTGACGGCAAGAGAGAAAGTAAATGTAAAAGTAAATGAAATACAACTGGTTATCCAGAACACAGAACATTGCAATACAATAGACAAGGAAACATAACAACCCATAAATCGTGGTGATTTTATTTATATAGGACATTTCATTACATGGAAACCCAATGTGCTGGAGACAATAGACAAAGCAAACAAGCAACACAATATATTCACACACAAACGGTGGCAAACAGAAGCAGAGATTCACATATTCAACATGACTTTAAGCAATGATAAAATTACCAACAAAACAAGAGGAAATGCTTTTGTAGCCTAAAATTGAAAATGCCATTGTAAGTTTGGGAAACAGGAATGTTTTGACTTCAGTTTTTACTATAGACACAGTTGTAATGGACCATGACATAACTTGTTGATCACTCTTTTCTACAGCAGCCTCAAGTTCCATCTGACCCCAGGGACTGGCCCGGTGGACACTATAGATGACCATGAAAGCATCGATTGTTGCTGAGTTGCTGCCCTCCTGTCAGAGCACACGGAATTATGAAACGGTTCATCCTGCAGTGATTCAGTCCTCGATGCTTTCCCAAAGCTAAAGTTACACTAATAGACCAGAAATAACACCTTGGTTGGCACGTAATTCATCCTCAGTCAGTCCTGGGCAAGTCTGTGGAACTTGGATCCATGTGCATTTGTCAGGTCCAAACATAGAAGGTCATACCTGCTCTCCTAAGCATCTGTTAGGAGATGTGTGATGACTCCCATATGTACAAAGCACTTGTAAACACTAGGTATGCCCCTTCTCTGCACTGAGGTGTTGATGTAGTGATTCCTGAGTAACCTCTGATAACTGCTTCCCGGCTGTGCTGAAGAAACAGAACAGATTTCACAAGTAAAATGATTCTTAAAAAAACAGCCATTAGCATTGCATTATTTTCTGTTCCCTTTGCTTTTTCTATTTGCATAGAATAAATATTACTTCAAAACGTGGCTCAAAGCATTTGAACTGATCTTGAAATGATCTTCTCTTGTCCTCTGGAGACTTATGCAAAAAAGAAGAGCCTTGGATAATTTGTTGAAGATTATATATGACAAACCAATACGCCATCTTCCCACAGTCAGACATGGAGAACAAAGAGGGTGAAAGAGAAATGAGCAAAGGGATAGAGGTGAAAAGCTGACTAAATCCTATGTTTCTGTAGAATTTCCTCCCCAGACACATCCGATTCCTCACACACAAACACACACACACTCAGGACAACCTGTTCCTTAAGAACCATTGACCTGCTGTGTGAAAGCCTCCAATGACAAACGAGACATCAGTAACCTGAAAAACGATACTTTGCAAACGGAAATCACCTTGGCGCATGGAATAACCCCAGAATGGCTGTTCAGAGCACAATTGCCATAATACAGTAAAGGAGGGGATGTGCTTCTGTATTGTGTTGGCCAACAATGGCTGAATATAAACTCAAAGCCACACCACCCTATGGATTTAGCAGCTCCTCAGAGGGCAAGCTATTGTCCCGGTCCAGAAAGCGGTTCTTTGTGGCTGAGGGCAAGTGTGTGTCAGGTATCAGAGATACAGAGACGCAAACAAGAAAGACTTAAAGACAGAATGAAAGAGAGAGTGAGGAAGAAACAGAGGCGTGGACATGGCACTCTTTTTTTTTTTTCAAACTTATTTTGATTACTCTTTAAGTCGAGCGCAGCAGAGTTTAATCTGTTCCACTGGCTCACAAAGGAGCTGTCACAGTGGAATGATACCTCCATACACTGGGCTGCAGTGGAGCATTCAAGAGCTCTGGAAACAATCCCACAACACCGCACCGTGGTCTCCTCCTCCACTGGGTATCCTCACTGTGTATACTGGTTTGTTTTTTTTAAAGCAACTTTGATGTGAACCCATTTATTATTTTCTTTAATTATACTGAAAATTTGTTATGGATTGTACTGCAAAAGAAAAGAAAATAGAAAAGTAGGAATACATTTGTAATCTTTTATATCAAGCCTGCTGGGAATGTTGCGTAACTCAGACCCCCTCAGCTTCATGGCACTTTTCTCACCTCTTTTAATGAGTTGTTTTGATTTATTGAGGCATAAATGAGTGGAAATCTAGTTACTTCCAGCTGCCAAATGGCCTACAACACATCTGATGTATATAGCTATCAACTAAATGATGTGAAATGGAGCATTGAGCAGCCAAGTCTCACAAGCAAACGTGTAATATGTGTCTTTTGTTCACTTTTCCCAATATGTGGTAGCAACACAGGACATCGTTGTAAGTAATGAGACAGTAATTTAACCCAATGCTCATTTCTGTTGGGCGGTATTCATGTGACGTGTGTTCAGAGTGTCATAAGGGTTTCGGACAAGCCCTGCCTTCCTCCTTGCAAGTGCTGGGGACCAAATAAACACCAGCAAGACATGGAAAGTAGATGTGCTCACACTAGAACACGTATGCAAATGTAGATCATTGACACCTTAAAGAAAAATGTTGATGTGCAGATAAAAAGAGAGAAAAAAGCTGAATCTGCGTAGATTAGTGTAAGTAAAATAATCTAATTTTAGCGTTTCTAAGGTGAAACTGCAACATTTTATTCTATGGACTAATGTGTTTCGTGTTTTGAGACCATCCTATTCCCCGAAACATGCCATTATGATGTATGTTCATACAAGCAGGTGCGACCTCTAGTGGTCACGAGAGCAACTGCAGGTAAAGGGTGAAAAAAAGAGATAATTGTGCTGTTAAAATGATGTCTTTGCTCCACCAAATAAAGTTTTGGGGTAAACTTAACCAGGAATTGACAGAGTTTCATCGTAATGTGTTGTGATTATGTGTTACCAAGGCAACCGATAAAACTGTGTCCATGAGGGTAACCATCACATTGTAAAAAGAATGTATTTTACCCATAACCATGATCCATCTCTAATCCTAACCAAAGGATGTTACTGCCTAAAGCCAAATAGGAAATAGTAAAGTTTTTATCCTATTACACTGTTAACATGTAACCATGGCAACCGATTAACTAGCTTTAATGACAGTGACGGCTGTGTGGTAAAAATGTATTTCAACCTGAAACACAGTTGCTTTCTAACTTGACTGAAATAATGTTTCTGTCTAAACTAATGTGTTTGACACATTAACACAAATTCCTTTTAACGGTGCTAATTTGTTCTTTATACACAATTAACGCACACACCGTCTGCGTAGTTAGAGGAAGTGATGGAGAAATAATGTTGAAGCCATAATGGGCACAGAATGGATGTTTTATACGAACAGTTTAGCTTTAAAGCTCTACAATTTGGTTCTCTGGACAAGACTGAGGTCATTTTTAGCTACTGTCAATGTGAACCGAGTTACCGCCGTATACGTTATGTCTGTTACGACCTGCTGTATGGACACAGCTGAATCAGTTCTCCTCCTCCGATAAAGACAGACCATGCTGGATAGCTTCCAGCGGAGACGTCCTGATGATTTTACAAGCAACAACCTTTCAACAGCTCATCTGGATAAACTAAGGAAGTTGGAGCCCTGCAGGCAATTTACTCCTGTTTATAGTATGTTTGTTTCAAAATGAAGGTGAAACTGTCAGAAGTCGTATGAGAGAGTGTGTAAAGGGGTTATGTGAGTGTAAGTGAAGTCATTCAATCTCAGGTGAGTAAATATAACCAAAGTGCCTTATTCTATAACTGCAAATACATAACTGCTTACAGGAGTATTAAAAACATGATAAATATCCTGTTATTGTACATTTAGAAACACAAAAAAATCTGTGATTAATTGCGAGTTAACTCAGGACACTCGTGCAATTAATCCTGATTAAATATTTTGAATGACTGACCCTAGCCCAAGTCTTAACCCAACTAGGAAGTAAAAATGTGTTTTGGTAAATTGTTGTTGCGTTGCTGAGCAAACATACTAAATATCAATCTCTCGTCTCACCAAGGCCCATGCTTGAAAATGCACTGCTTAGCTGTGCCTTCCATGCTACCTTCTTCCTTCTTATTAGGACTTTGTGGCTTGTTTTAAAAAAGAAAAAAACACATGCCTCAATTTTGAGCTAATAATATGAGGTGCATTTCGCTCATGCTGCGAGTAGGGGTGGTACTTTACAGGATGTCATTAGGAGATATATTTAAGGGTGTGAACAAATGACTGATGCAATTGCTTCATTTTGGGGGGTTTGTTGGATCAGGTTGCTGTAATTCTACAATAAAAATATTTTTCTTAAGTCATTGAACTTAAATGAAACCATTAGACATAAACAAGCTGATCACGTAGCATGCATGGTGTCCCTGCTTGATGGGTTAAATGTGTTGTGAATGCTATAGAAAAGAAAGAAAATACTATGTTTTTCCTTTAATAAAAAGACACAAAGAAACATCCACATAAAAGCGATTCTTTAAAGAGACAAGATCTGCAAAGTCACAAAACCCAAAAGCCACCAAAGGGAATTTTTTTCTATAGAAAAGAAAACACAGCTCCTGAAATGTGTGTAAAACCTTGTTTATAGACCAAACTTTTATTTATTTAGCCTGGCTAATGACATCAGTGTGAAACACGCTTACACAAGGGGTGGTTAGAGGCACTAAACAGGCCCCACAGTATGTAAACGTGTGGCCAGTTTGGCATACCCCAAACAAAAAATAAGCAGCTGTGTTGCACATTTCCATTTTGGATCAATTATCTGACCAGTCAGACTGGGACAAGCCAAAATTACGTGTTTTAGATAGAAAGTGACAAAAAGGACATTTACAGTGGGAAGAAATAGTTTTTTTTTTTTTATATTAAAGATTTTAACCTACAATGATAAGAAATTATGAGTCTGCAAATAAGAATATTTAATATACCCATTAAACTGCATCAATAGTAATAATATAAACACCTTCTTTATAAAGAAGCTCCGATTTGGCTCTTAAAGAAATTCTGCTTAACACAGATTCATTCAATGTTAATTTGAGATATTTATATAAAAAAAATAAAATGTGTATTAATTTTGAATGTGTTTTAATTCATGAATGAATAAACGTCTTCAAAGTGTGCAGCCTACGGCGGACACTCCGTAGCCTTCATAGGCTGCGCACTTCGTAGTGTGCAGACCCCGAAATGAGACACAGCCTGTGTGTCTGTAAGGTACTAATCGGTCACCTTGAGTCGAGGCTCTGATTACTTTGCAACTTGTACAGGATTTTCTATGATGTATACTCATGGTTATCAAATGCATGTATCGCCCATAAGACAAACTTCATTGACAATTTTAACATGTTTTGGAACTGTAAGGAGCGTTTCAGACCTGATGGGGTGCATCCTAATCAAACTTGATGCAGATTACTTGCTGCACACTTGCGTCATGCTGTTACCAGTGCACAGATAGGAGTGAAGGACACAGCAGAGACTAACATCCCCCAGCTCTCCTTCCTCACCAGACCCTCTGCTACACATCACCCAAGGTCTCAGAATAATGTCTCTATCCCAGCCAGGACCCCAGCGACCACCATCTACAAAGAAATACTGGGCCCCTCCTCCCCCTCCCCATGCTCCTCTTAGACCATCTATCCTGGCAGAGCAGGGCACAGGAGGATGTGGAGGAGGTTCACGGAGCAGGAGCAGTGTTCAAAACACAGATATCATGCCATGATGCTGTCAGTTGCAAGTCTACTACAGCAAGGACCCTGAACGCTCTTCTGAGAACAAGCCTTGACCCTGCAGGATTCCTGTGTTGGTTTGTCAAAGGAGGAATGGAATGCAGTCCACTAGTGGGGTGAATTAATTGAATCTGTTAACTGTATCATGTACAAATCAGAATAACACAGCGTAAGGTCATAAAGGTCATAAATCTGGCTTTGCTTAATATTAGGTCTCTGTCCAACAAGTCACTATTAGTTAATGACTTAATTATTTCTCACAGTTTAGATTTTCTCTTTCTGACAGAAAC
>JBBBVU010000023.1:4096754-4118359 GCA_037177055.1 Atherinosoma microstoma | reverse complement strand
GGGAAATGTAACATATATATATATATATATATATATATATATATATATATATATATATAATCTTCCCCAACCAACTATTCATAATCCCCCATCCCCTCTAATATTTAACTAATAACCAGTGACCAGAGAGAGAGAAATTCAACCAATTTATATTTTGAGAAAATATCAATTAAATAACAGATTCAATGTGAAGCACTTTGGATTCCTTGAACCGTTCTATATAAATCCAATATAAATATAAATCCAATCCAATTTTCTTCAAGGTTGGACGTGTTGTGTTTAGAGATGCTAATCTGCATACTTTGGTTGGAGATGATAGAAAGGCAACAGGAAGTCCAATAAGCACTGGTTCCAACCAGTCTGCCCATTCTCCTCTGACCTCTGAAATCAACAAGACATTTTTTGTCGAAACAACTGCTGCTCACTGGATATATTTTCTCTTTTTCAGACCATTCTCTGTAAACCCTAAAGATGGTTGTGTGTGAAAATCCCAGTAGATCAGCAGGTTCTGAAAAACAACCATGTTCAAAATCACTTAAATCCCCTTTCTTCCCCATTCTGATACTCAGTTTGAACCTCAGCAGGTCGTCTTGACCATGTCTACATGACTAATGTTGGCTGGTTAGGCTTTTGTGTTAGCAAGCAATTGAATGAAGTGCTCGGTGGATGTGTATTAGCAATCATAACTTCACATTTTGAAAAAATAATTTAACTATTACACATCTGCCTGCTAAATTTACCTTTCTGCTTTTTCGATTGGCTACGCCTCTTTGTCTGGAACTGTAATAAGCTGAGTACATATGAAGAAACATTTACTGCTGTTTTTGATACATGAATCTCCTGAAGTAAGACAATGTCTGACTGTAGATCCTTCAGTTAATTTAAAAATTCTTAAACTCTTCTCCGTGGAAGCAGCTCAACGCACAGTCCATGTGATAGCCTGGTCATGGTCAGACTGGTGCTGGATGCTTGCTGAAAATATGTGTTTCACATGTGTTGTGTGTCTGTGTGTGATTTATATAGATGTCATCTATCTGTGTATTGGCTGTTTTTCTTTGTGTGTGTGTGTTTGTATAAGTACAGTGTGCTGTAGATGTGTTGCATTTGGTTGTGTGTTTGTGTGAAATTGCAGCCACAGTGCGAAGGAGTAAATGTGTGAGGCAATACAAACCCATATGAAACACCACCATCGTGGAGACTGCCAGTAACAGAGAGGGTGTGAAGAGTTTTCTAAGACGGAAAACGCTTTGAAAGTGTCCGGTTTGTAGCCAATGACGGAACCGGCTCTCTTGATTTGTTGATGCTGCTGTCTCCGTCTTTGATGCTGCCTCAGCACACCACAGCAAAGAACAGGACACCAGAGACGACTGAGGGATAGAAAATGTCCAACATCTTGCAGCACATGTTGAAAGTTTTGAGCTTCCTCTGGAAATAGTCTGTTCATGTCCTTCATGCATACAGCATCAGATGACAGACTTAACTGGAGGACTCATACTATGTGGACTCCTTGGTACCTGTACTCCGCCTACCCTGTCAATTTCTTTTCCCAGGATATGGACGGGCTGCGTCGTGGACCATAACGGTATCATCTACGCCCAGGCAAGGCTGGTATGCAAACTGCAGAGGGTCAAGTTATGTTCTCACCTGAGGTCTAGGTTGGGCTAAAACCAGCCTCTCCAACACCTTCATTGTGCGGGACACGAGGGCAACATGTCAATAGTCACGGAGGCTGAATGGTGTGGTCTTCTTCAGGAAAGGAACCAGGCAGGAGGACTTCCTCTGCTCAGGTCTCCTCATCAGGTCCAGGCTGGTATTAGACAGGTGGTTCAGAACAGCTGACTGGCACAGAACTTCGGGACCTAAGCAGATATTCCATCAGGTCCTGCAGACTTGCCCTAATGAAGTCGATCCAGCTCCAGGAGTCACAGTGAGCACTAAGACTGTTTGCTCATGTGTTTTTATAACTAAACTACCTTCCACCTCTATGTATTTTACTAAACACGGACTCTTCTATGCTTATGGCCAGTTCTGCAGGTCAAGTAAGATCCACATATGTTTATTTAAGAAGCAGCTTTGTCTGCAGTCTATCTGCTTCATGTTTGTTGCTCTTTTGGACTCCTTTCAGTGGTGTTGCAGAGTTCCCAGAACTCAGGACTTATGACAGTTATGATTGAAGCAATTGCCAAAACTGTGAAAATGACATCTAAATCCTTTAGAAACTTGGGTTTTATGTTAAAAGTAACCCATATGGTTCTGCATCTTGAAGCAAACTGATTAAAAGAACATTTGTAACACCTGGCAAGAGTAACTGCAGTTTATGTGATGTATTATCACTTTTATGCAGTTCTGAGTTTCCCCAAGTGTGATTAGATCATATTTGCTCAAGCAGAAGCCAAATGACAAAGACAAACTGAATGCCAAGTTGTTTTTTCTTTTAACAGACAACGCAGGCAGCAGTGATACAGTATTTATCTACCTTGAACAGTGACTGTACAATGCTTGATGACATGTTATTGTTCCCCCTTCACAGTGAATTAAGCAGGAAAAATAGGGAAAGGACAAAAATGTGTCTACCGGACTCCTGGTTCCCATCGAACAGAAGTCCTGCTCCTGCACTGCTCTCAGAATACTAACCCAAATAACACTTCCGACCCCGGCGAGAATGAAAACAAAAGTATGAGAATGAACACCACGGTGGTTCCATGTTGGACATCGCAGGAAGCAACCAGCACTTCTCCCTCATGACAGGCTGTTGAGTGTATTTGCCATTAAGGAGGCATGCTTGCACTGACAGATGGGATATGCCGGCCCGCATCAGCAGACCCTCGTCAGGCTGCAGAGTCACATCCTCCTGCAGTGCCTGCCGGTGACCTGGGGTGACCCCTGACCACCCCTCCTCTCAGGATCCATGTGAATGCACTCTGCCTCCATGTACCCT
The DNA here is from genome assembly GCA_037177055.1 of Atherinosoma microstoma. Classification (NCBI taxonomy): domain Eukaryota; kingdom Metazoa; phylum Chordata; class Actinopteri; order Atheriniformes; family Atherinidae; genus Atherinosoma; species Atherinosoma microstoma. The sequence goes on along the minus strand of JBBBVU010000023.1, from coordinate 4,115,421 downwards.
GCTGTTAACACCAGCAGCAGTGCTGAGGGAAATCCATCGACGAAGAGCTCGTTCCAGCAAATTGAGAAGAGGAGGAGAGGCCCCTTTTGTTTAATCTGCTCTCAGTTTTATGCACTGCTTTGCTCACCAGTACAAGCCTATTTCCTCTCCAGCTCCTACTTTGGGGAGGACAAAGATAACGTGCAAAGAATGGCGACCTACTTCCTGCCCTTGTCTTGTCTATCTTGCAAGTTTGGAGAGTCTGTCTCAAACAATACAGACAGAACAAAATAATAAACTCTACTCGGACAAAACGCAGAGATTCTGCTCTATAATCCATCTGTACAGATAATTCAGAAGTAATTGTGGTCTAATAAAGGCAAGATGAGTGGAGATGAGTGCTGAGTCGCTGAGGCAGAGATGTGAGAAGAGGAAATGAGAGGAAAGGAGATGAGATTAGATGAGATGAAGGGATGGGAGAGGAGATGAGAATAAGGCACGAACAGAGAAGAGATGACATTTGAAAAAAAAAAAAAAAAAAGGCAAGACAATAGACAGGAGTGAGCTAAAGATGACATAGAGGAGAATTAAGAAAATGGAGAGGAGATAAGATGAGAGAAAATGAGAGGGAAGGAAAGGTGACAAGATAAAAGGAAAGTACTGAGGATGGGATGTGACATGAGATCAGAGAGGAATAGAGGCAGATTAGGAGATGAAAGGGAGGAGATGTGACTAAAGATGGGAAAAACAGGAAAGGCAGAGGAGAGGAAAGCATGATAAGTATGAGTGGATATATTACCCATGTAAACTTCATTTTAATGTTAAATATGAAATCACATCCTAAATGAAATGTCTTCTACGCCAGTTTAAAGGCAGAGCATGTTCAGAATCAATGGGAGAATTTTGAATCACTAGCTGCGTTTCCATTACAGCTTTTTGCAAAATAAAAGCGATATTTCTGAAATTTCGACTAATGGTGTTTAGCGCATAAGCTGTAATGTGAACCGGGTTCACATCGCTTACACAGGGTTTTCAAAGCTAATTATGAACTCCTCTTTTTAACTTTGGAGGCAAAAACAAATACACTCTTGTCAGATGACCAATACTATTATGATTTACACGGAACATCAAATCTGGAAATAATTTGGATTCTTTAAGAAGGATTATGCAGAGGATGAAAATCTGCAGAGCAACAATTAAGTCCAACACATCTGAACAGTTATCCGGTGAGCTGTCACAGCGAATCCCTGGATGCTAATAAAGCTAGCCCAGGCAACAACATCAACACAAAATAGACACAGACACTGAAGACTTTGTACAACTCCAACTTTGACAAGTTTGAAGGTGATTACAGCATCTATGGCCTGATTTATTGCTAGAGTTATGATCTTAGACTATGATTGAGGGTGACATGAAAAAGTGCAATACATCAGAGATCTCTTGTAAATTACATCAGCTAGATAGTATTTCACTGGAAATTGTGTGTGCCTGACTTGAAGAACTGCTGAGATATGACGCACCAAAAGTACTTTGATCTATGTTTTTAAGGTAGGTCTAAAGGTAGAAAATGCAACATTTAGATGAAATAGCTTGTTTAAATGTTAAAGTGAACCTATCATGATCAATTCCACTTATTAAATTGACAATCATGAGTCCTTCATGATTAGCTTTCTTCTAAAGATGAGATGATTTACAGCAGGTATTTTATGCCTCATATTTTTCCACACACCACCATTGTTACCTGAAGCAATGTTGATAATTGTACACACTTTGCATGTGCACTACATGGGGGTTGGTAACTGCAAACTATGGGTGCTTGAGTGAGCTTCATGTTTTTGTATGGTTGTTTTAGACTCATGCCCATTTAGTGTAACAAATGTTGTATGTGGACCTGTTTCCTTTTAGTGTAAATAACTCCTCTGTTGTACATCAGGTGTGTTTCCAAGTCAAGTCCTGGAGAGCTGCTATCCTGAAACTTTTAGATGCAACCCTTCTCCAACACACCTGCATCAAATAGCTGAATTCCTTCATCCACATGTCACTCAGCTCTGCAGAGGCCTGCTAACGAGAGACTCATTTGATTCAGGTGTGTTGGAGAGGGGATGCATTTAAAAGTTGCAGGACAGTAGCCTTCGAGGACCAGGCTTGGGTGACCCTGTTCTACATTATGCACGCTTTGATACCTTTGAGTTGTTGATAAATTTTGTCAAGAAATGGTGAGAGATGAATCTCTGAGTCCACCTTGTTATCATTTTAATGTTATAAAAGACACAACAGGAAATGTCTCAACTTTTAGCTTCTGTCTTGCTGCAAAGCCAGAGTCATTCTGGGCCTTGTTGATCAGTCATCTGTGAAGTATATTGAACAAACCCAAAAAGTTTTGCAAATCAGTTGATGACCAGCAAAAACAAACTGCATCCACTGGTTCTCGATCGCAGAGACCTTAGGAAAGATGAGAAGGATCATTTTGCCCTTTCAACCAAAAACACATGGTCTTGGAGACAAAATGCTTTGGGAAGTAGTGGTGGATCACTGTTTCTTTGCAGTATGAAAACTAATGCTTTTAAAATGGTTCTGAAATCTGACCAAAGAAGAAAATCCAGGAACTATGATGTGGCAATGGTCACACTGCTGGAAAAAAAGCCTGACTAGACTGCGGAATAAATCGAGTTCTGTTTAAGTGATAATACTTTGCCATTAGGTTTTAACTCTGGGTGACATTTAGGTGATATTTTATTTTATACACTGATGTGACACAAAATGATCCTTTCAATGATTGTATAAGACTTAAAGCATCACATCTTGCATAGCCACCAACTTGGTATTGTGATTTTTATGAACGCTCAGAGGTGGGCGCGCTTGATACTTAGTTGGAGCCATTGGTCAAGAAATTAGACGATTAGTTGGATGATGCTTGGAAAAAGTTTTAGTTTTGCTAGCGTAGCTAGCAAGTTAAACAACAGAACCAGAATTCAGCTTGCCAATGGTCTTGAGAGGGAATGAGACAAAAGTAGACAAAGCTCTCTAACAGGAAAGGACACAAAGAGAGTGGGGAGACAGACGTAAATTAGAGGAGTCACTTCCAGAGTAAACAAGTGAGAAGACAACTGTAAAGTTTTGGAGACAGGAAAAGATGAATCAAAACCAGACTATTATACAAGAAGGCACAAGACTAAGTGGGTTACCAATACCACAGAGGTGTGTAAGATCTAATTTTCATGCGTCATCTTGCTTCCTTCTCCTCATTACAGCTCATTTCCTCCTTCCCCAGAGCTCCGTCTGCTACAGGTTGACAAGTCCTGAAGTGAAGGTCTGCCTCAGAACCTGCAACGTCTGCAGGAAAAAGGTGATTGAAACCATGTGAGATGAAGCAAACTGGAATCAGCTTTGCATATGATCTAACCCCCAAAACCTTAGCTGACAAAAATCTGGAGAGGATGAAGAGGTCCCAGTGCCCCGCCTGAGCATGAATAGAGACAGAACCTGAAAAAGAAAAACAACAACACTATACAGCGCATGCACTGCTGGAATAAATTTGCCTGTAGGCTATGCTGGACGCAGGTGCCGATACACACACTATAAACACACACACACTTGTACAGAGATGATTACAGAGACACAGGATCAAAAGCTACAACATATAGAGGCTCTGGTATAAATTAGAAACTCTCAAGAATTGTCACAACAACAGACTCTTCCCATAGCGACTTTGTACCTGATCCCAAAACATGACAGGCACTCATCAGACGCGATATTCGCCTCAAAGCCAGTAGAATCAGTGACTTGTGAGACTGAGTATTGGGAACATGAGAAACAGGTTTCCATGAGATTCCCAACGAACCGGAACACCGCAAGATTTCTGTAAGCTCTGTGTCATCGTTACCTTAGGAGGGAAATCCATCCTGGAGGTTTACGTGTCATTACACATTGTGTGTAAATATGTGCGCACGTGTGCGACGGTGAAATTCCCTGAGGTTTGGAATCTCTCACTTTGTCTCACTCGCAACACACACACGCTGCCCAAACTCCTTTTGTTTGTTTGTTTTGGGTGTAACTGAAACCATGGTGCCGGGCCACACATCCCTGCAGTTTCAAATGGCAGACAGACATACCAATCCCGGATCGCTGTCTTACAATATCTCCCTCCTCTTTTTCTCTGGTCTTATTGTCTGTTGCTGTTTTTTTTTTTTTTTTCCTCGTCTCTTTCACTCCCTCCTAACTCCTCACACCCACATGTACAAACACACATGCACACACACTTACAGCCTTTAGTTCAGCTAATCACACTCAGGCACCGCTCTCGGTGAACTCAACTGTTCCAGTGTCGTGGCCAAACTCCCATCTCCATCATCACTGCTGCCACCTTTTTTCTTATTAATGTCACATGCAAGAAACGCCCTGCCATCGATACCGACAGTTGAAGTTGGAAAAAAAATGGCATGACCTTTAAAGATTTCTCTCCATGTGGATCAGAGAAAAAGTTCTCATGTGTCACGATATTTCAAAACGGTGACAGTATTTGGGAAATTACATGAAATGTGTGATCAGTAAGTCATTATTTTCTCTTCACTGAATCACTGAAGCTTCACCAAAGTATCAGTTTCGTTCATTTTTTGGGACATATTTAACCAAAAAAAAGGAAAAAAAAGAAAGAAATTTATTACTTATTTGAAATGAATGTCTTTGGGCCGAGTGTGTTGCATGCTGCACAGGCTGTAAAGTCAATAAAGCAATTGTGATATGTTCAAATAAGTTATATAAAAGCTGTTTTTAGAAGATAAGACCTTTTGGGCATCTGCTGGAAAAAGGTTAATGAGAGCAAAGGTTGAAGACTGGAAAAGAAAACGAGTGAGTTAAAACTAATGGTAATGCTCCATAGAGCTGATGAGAGCAGCAGAGTCATTATCCCCTGTAGGTTTGTTATTTCCATCGCTGATATGTGGATTGGTTGTGTTGTTATCCTAATTAATGTGCACCTCATTTTATAGTTCAATGTGAGAGTCTACTGTGTTTTTGTGTGTGCTGCTGTCTCCATAGTAACTGTGAGGCAGAGGAAAAAAAACCCAGTGAAGCACAGATAAGTTTATTCTACCTTTGCAACAACATTAAGGGCAATAAACACTTTCCATTTAGTGTTAATCTGTCCAAAACAAAAGATTGACAGTTACCCAGGTTGTCTGACTTGGGTCAAAATGTCCAATTGAGGATACAATGCAGATACAAATAGAGCCACCAGACCAAAGCAATATACCTACAGAGACACTGATATGTAATTTTGCTTGATTATGCTCTCGAGAGCGATGTGTACAAACTTGACAGATGCTGTCCTGAAAAAAAAAAAGCAAAACAGACATTCTTTTCAGTTTCACTCTGTAAAACTGAGCAATATCTGTTAGAAGTTAGGTTTTCATTAGTTTTAAATGTGACTGAACATAAAAACTAGGGTTGAGAGAAAAAAAAGGTTCACATTAATATTGCGATTTTTTTTTTTTTGTTTGTTTCACAATTTTTAAATCGATTTTTTTTAATTAAAAGATTTTCAGCTGGTTCAAATATATTGTTGCCGAATACATCTTAAAAACTGATTCAAATGTAAAGTGCATTATTTGGAGGATATATGGCTCCTGATATAGTCTGTAGACATTGTCATTCAACCTTTTCACATGGTCTGGTGTCAAAAAAGCAAACAAACAAAAAAACAATCGAATAATTGCAATTTAAATCCAATTGACACCCAAAAAATCGCAAAAGAATCAAATCAGGAGGAAAGCATATTGTCCCAGTTGTAATAAAAACCATGTTTTAATTACATGATAAAGAGCGATTTGTATCAGAAAATGGGTCACCGTCCCTGCTCTTCTGCCATTTTACCACATCAGCAAAGATGTCTATTTTTTATCCCAAATGGGTATTGTGCAAAATATTCATGATTTCTGCTGTGCGACTGATGGTTTTATGTACATTAAAGTGATTTACAATTGTGTTGTGTGGTGTATTAATGTTGTCAAGGCAACTATTGGATAAGCACTTGAGTCCAAGCTATGGGGACAATAAAATGTATCATATCATATCACATCATATTGTATCACATCGTATCACATCGTATGGCATCGTATCGCAACTTATCGCATCATATTTATTGTTTGAGGGTACCAAACATGTTTTTATTCTTTCGGCCTTTCAAAGGTTTAAGTTATTTAAGCCTGAAACTGGGCTTTAGTTATGTGAATCTCCACTGTACCACTGACTGACTCCTTCTGAGAGTGAAGTTTGATGCTTGGCTGGGGAGGGTCTTGAATTTTAGTATTTTAGTTAAGAAAGCTGTCATCTTGTTTTATGCCTGTAATTAGTGACTAACTAGACAGATAAATCATCCATCCGTCCACCCACCCATTCTATTACCACTTTATCCTGTTCAGGGTCTTGGGGCGCTGGAGAAGCTGCTATTGGCCAAGAGGCAGGGTACATCCTAGACCACCTCCACTCCATCACAGGGCCAACACAGAGGAATGTTATTGGATTGTGGGAGGAAGCTGGAGTACATGAAGGGAACCCATGCTGACAAGGGGAGAACATGGAGATAAATGAGATGTTAAAAAAACTTGATATCATGGTTCACGGCTACCCAGCAGGGTTTTGCTTTCTATATTTCCTCCCTCATATCTTTGTTTTTGCTGACTTGCACTGAATGTCCTGAAGCAGCTTCTACACTAAGTTTAGAGAGGATGTTTTAGTATTGCACTGGGACCTGTAGATTGCAGTCAATTAATTTTAAATGTATTAGACAACTTGTTCCAATGTCACACAACTCTCCAAAATTCAGGTTGTCATGAATACGGCTGTGTCTAAGGGTGCATAATGCATTCACAACAGGCCTTCTTAATTGAACCCTAGTTTGTTTGCTTAGAAAGTATGGTTGGTTTGGAAGGTGTGGATCCACAATTGAACAATGATGCACATTGAAGAAGCAACATCTGGTCCTCCTAAAAACATAGGTCTCTGTTCGCTTCACTACCCATTATGTGGCGGAAGCAGAAGTTTCCTAGATTAACCAATAGATGAGCAAGTTTTCTTTTTCATTGTCTTGTCTCATCCTTTAGTGATTCTTGATGCAATCCAATCAAATCAAGTCTAGCAGACAGTTAAGTCTCATTTATGCCCTACATTAAAAAAGCATATGCCTACAGATGGAGCCTTCTGTCTGGATCAAAATACAAACATAAAGGACGAAGAATACATTTTCAGAAAGCTTGCAGATGCATACGCAGAAGTGGCATACAGAGCAGTACAAGCAGAAAGGACAGGGGCAGGGTTGCAAAGTATAACTCGTGTGCAACCATTGAAAGGAACAAAGAAGAAGCTGCTACCTTAATGGCCATACAGACCACCACTGTCTCCTGCGCTGCCTCTTTTTATGCCCTTATTATCACCATCTCCTCTACCATCACCATATTTTGCTATTGTCTGAAAGTGATGTTGGAACTCAAGATGAACTCTGAACTCTGCACTTCCCTCTGTATTGTCAAACAATCAGGGCACTGTAAAGGACACCTGAGAATATGTGCAGATACTCAAGTGGCATCAAGTTATAGTGGTCTACCACCATAAAACCAGCCCAGGTTGCACAGATCTTATCTGTGGTGAAGTAATTAATCCACCAGGTTATCCTCCTCCTCTCATCCTCAAGCTGAGGATTAGCTCAAGATGGTTTGCATCAATTTAAGAGCTTTTTAAGTGGTGGGCCCTCGGTTAACCACAACACAACATGTGGTGCAGCCCCCTTCAACACAAGGAAACCATGGACCACAGGGCTGTGGGTGTTCCTGAAGCGAAACGGGACAGAATTAAATACTGGAATATACTATAAAAGGATGTGTGTGATGTATTGTATGAAGATCTTGGTATGAAGCCCCTCCCAAAAAAAGCACAAGTTTATATGTTTAAGGATAACAAATTCCTTTTAAAGAAGATGAAAAGGAAACACTTAAAATATAAATACACACAAAACAGTTTGAAACTTTGACTTAAGAGTATCAAATGTGTCTTTCACAAGGCATCACAGATGCTTGTTTGCACCACAAGACATATTCCACATTCCATCGCCTAATGATCCTCTTTCTATAAGCTATTAACACAGAACGTTTCCTGCTGACAGTGTGAAGGGTAAAATATTTTTTGCATGCCATACAGACTATAATGAGCCCTCTGTAGTACCCCTGGGATAAAATATATTCAGTAATGGCTTCCATAGAAGTCAATGATTTCCCCTTTAGCCCTGGCATGAACAAAGGGCACATGAGCCTATTGCGTGTTCATGTATTCCTCTGGGTATTTTCTTTGTCAGTGTGGAGGTGGGGCCATTCTGAGTTCAAAAAGGAAGTCAGAGCATACTCACAGCTAAGAAGGAAAAGTCTCCCTATTAGAGGAAAACAAGCGTGATTGGAAGTCAGCAATTACCATGTTGGAGATAACAGAATGCGAGCGATAAGAGCGCCACAATTTAGCTGAATAGGCAAATCCCCTGTAGGCTCTGTGAATGCTGCTCCACACGTACAGCACACGCAAGATGACATAAATGGACACGAGCCCTGTCTGTGGCATCCTGCTGGAGTAACATATTCCTGAATTAGATTGTCTGGATTCAGTCAGCCAACAGGAATTAACATGACCTCAGACAATAGAAGACTGAGATTACGCTGGGATTTTTAAAAAAATATATTAGTGAATGAAGCGGTCGATGCAGCTAAATATAAAACCAGTTTTATCAATGTTTGTTTGAATAAAATGTACAGTAAAAATTGTTTGTGCTACATGTGAGTGACCTCTGTTTTTAACAGAGTGAAACAAAGGCATCAAGGACGTACTCTTAACTGTTGACTGGCTTAATGGGAAGTAACCTTTGATTGGCACAGAAAGGCTCAGTAAGCCTCAAACCTGCATCTGTTATTCAGAAACCAAAACATTAAAGTATGCAAGGCTGGTTGTGATGATTAAGGATGCAAACGAGATTAAATGTCTAACTTTTGAGCAGAAGTTTGTTCTCGTCAGTTCTCTTGTCTGAGAATGAGATTATGGTCCTGAAAACAGCGCAACACTCTCAATAAGAGAATCTTTCTTTAAACCGGGGTCCTTTATCCGAGTTTTAGCTTCAGCTCTGACTTGAAGGATGCCGACCGACTTCATAACCAGAAAGTTATTTTCCAGAGTGATCTTCTGACAAATTGTATAATATCTATCTTAGAACAATATATAACATTTTTAATGAGACCTACAGTAAATCTGTTCTTTGATACAATTGTATTTTTTCCTGATGATGCTTCCATATGTTTGTTGTTCTGGTAAAGAGTGACAACTGTGAACGTCATCATGCTCCAAACATAAACGCTGTACTATAAGGCTGGTTGGGGTGATCGATGACCTCACGTTCCTGATCTTCATCCGAGAGAGTTCTGGTTTGAGTCCCATCCTTCAAATTTTCTTTTCCTCAGTTTTTTTTTCTCCTTTCTAGAATCCCCCATTACTTACTTTTTGTACTTCACTCCCACCTGCTAATGATTATGGTTCCAAATACATGGTTAAGGACAGAAAAACAGACATTGTCAAAGACTATGAAGTTTTATGCTAACTGGTCGTGGTTTCCATCAGATGACGCAAAGCTACCCAGCACAAAAAAACAAAATAAAACAGTTTTACAGTGTTGTCTCCAGCATAGCAGCCCGTAAAGTTTTCGATGTTAGACTTTGTAATCAAGCAGGAAAATTTAAAGATAAGTGGAAAAACTTCCTTTCATGCACTGGTGACCCCTGACACTTATTGGTTCTATTAGAACATTTGTATTGATACCTGTTGATTAATTTCTCTGAAACATCTGCCAGGGTATAACTCATGCACTTTTTGTCCTCTTTTCTCCATGTGTCTTGTTCTGTTACCCCAGTCATGTATTCAGCGGTGTTGGTTTGTCTGTTAGCAACATAACTCAAAAGGTTATGGACAGATTTCGATGTCATTTTCAGGAAATCTCAGAAATGGAATGAGGAAGAAATGATTAGATTTATGGGGTGATCTGTATCACCGCCTGGATCCATGAATTTTTTTAAAAGGATTCTTTACTATGGGGAGATAGGGATAATTTTGCCATTGGAGCTTCTAACTCAAAAATAATGCCCACAATCATTGGCAAAAAAAATCACAATGTTTGGCGGAGGTCTGCGCTCTCGAGTGCTTCTAGTTTGTGTTTTCAACTGTCCCTTATTTTCTTGTTACTCTGTTGTCATCTATGTACAGTTAGTTTATATAAAATAGTAAAATTTTAATCATAAAAAGAAAACAATTTTTCATAATTTTTAAAGGCTAGTTTTTGAAACTACTGTATTATACATTTGGACTTTTTTTGTTTTTGGGCCGGCCTTTCAGTGTTTTAGAATGTTAAAATGTGCCTATAATTCATGATAGACAAAGGTAAATTATAATTACGTGCTTGTTGCTATTTTTTAGCTAAATTTTAATATAGACATAAGACATAAACTATGATAAGTGGGTCCTTTTTCTTCTTTTAAGGATTTTTGGCACAAGTGGCTTACACTTGAAAGTAGCTTGGAAGGAAAAGGGACAAAGAGAAGTGAAGGGCCTGAGCTGGGACTTAAGCTTCTATACAAGTCTCAGACAGATGTTTGCTTTTTGTTAAAATCCCAGCATATTCTCTTCCAAATTATTATTTTTTTTGCTGTACAAATACAGAAGTCATCAGGAAGTGCTTTTTATGGTCATTTAAACAGAAAGTTATTCAACCGTGAAATCTGATTTTAATCTTGTCCCCTAATTGTTCAAACACATTTTTTTAATATTAGTTTTGTTAAACCTGGTGGGACTACTTCACATATTGTGAAACTATGTTAGTTTTGAAAGGGTGCCATATTGATTTTGACCAAATATTTAGGCTCGTGTATTAAATTGTTTGTACAAGGTTGAGTAATATTTAATAAAACATTTCTGTGGACAAACTCATGCCACGTTATCCAATTACACTGCAGTGTGTGTATGTATGTGTGCATCTGGGGTGTGTGAGTACAGTGTAGGTGTCAGCCATTTGTGCACGTGTGTGTGCGTGTTAGTATGGACACTGTTGTGCAGATTTTTGTATATCTGTGTCAGAAATACAGAGCAGGGTTTCTGTTGGCTCCCCGCCTCCGTTCCCTGCCAGAATAATCACACACTTAATCTCATGCTCTTCTTTCTCTGACCGCCCCCCCTCCCAAACTTGCTCTTTGGATTTAATATTTCTGTAGTTGCCTTGACTGTCAGCCCCTCCATCGAAGGCCCAAGCGAGTCTACAAAACACATTTAAAAGACTTTTTAAACGTCCGAGCAGGATCGTTCTGGCTCCAAACCTCCAGATCTGCAGCTTAATGCATCTGTGGTATCTCTTTTTTTGGGGATCTCTTCATGCTTCCTCACTAAAGTTCATCTCAGTTTAAAAGTTCGGATGGTCTTTTTTACGACGAGCTCTGGCCAGCGAGGAAGAAAAGGTCCATGTGATGGCAATCGAAGCGAGGAATGTACATTCGCTTTGAAACAGTTCTGCATGTTCCTCCAAGCAGTAACATATCTGACAAGCGAAGCATACTTCAAAACACCATAAATCAAACCGGATTTCACTGGGATTATGATAAGAGAAAAAAAACAAAAAAACAGTTGACTCTGAGGCCTGCTGAGTTATGGACTGTCTGGTTTCACTAAGACCAAAGGTCTTAATCTTGAATCTGTATAAATAATCACTGGGGAAATTAGGATTACTGGAGCATATAAAGCATCGGTCAAGGCTGCGAGCGCCATGTGTTTTCTAGCAAACCTGAACAGCGGCATCGTTATGATCGGTCGAAATGTAAAGAAGTGTTTTTCATAAAGCAGCTGCAACAGATCGACAAAACAGACAGACACCTGTTCATATCTCCCGCCAGCCAGCAGAGGCTTTTCACTGCACACAAATAGCAATAAAGGGATTCATAGCCTCGCAAAATCATGACGCATGTCAAACTGCCATCTGAGTATTTGAACCATGATGGGACCATGATTTCTTTACAGCCAGCGGGGGCTGTTACTCTGATCAGATATTTCTTCTGCTTTTCTGCAGATGCTTCTTGGCTTCCTTACTGATCCTTTACTAGAGATGGACCTGAGGTAACTCACACTGAACATGTGCATTAAAATGTGCTTTCTTAGACAAATTTGCTATATGGATATGTGGTTGTAAGCCCCCTCCCCTCACCTTATCTGTCACTCTGCTTGTTATATGAGAAGAAAGAAAAGCAATGTTTCTTTTTCTTTTGTTTTAATGAGGGGAGTTGCCTGAGTACAAATATCAATAAATAGTGACTAAGAGCAATGTCCACCCCCCGCGAGCCACCCATCACTTTGGGGATGGCCCGGCCCGACACCCGGGAGGGCAGAGCTGGTCCAGAGAGCCACCCACTGCGGGCCAGCGCTCACCCCAGCACCCCCACCCCCACCCCAACCCCCCCAATCACCCATCTCACTAAAACTCACAGCAAATGGTGAAGTCAAAAGTTGGATCTTTCAGAAAGAAGGCCACTAAAAGCAGAAATGGAGACGGTTCATGTGATTAAGAGGAGTGCTTACTTCTCATCTGTTTGGAATTAATGTCAAACAGCAGAGTAAACAGTTTGGTCTTACCATACCTGTCACATGTTGTGTATTTGCATGATAGGACTTTATTCCAAAATCATGCAATCTGTTTTTTTGTAAACTTGCTATATAAAGAGTATGTAGATTTGCTTTATGTTATTCTGTTTTAGTGTTTTTATCGCTAAGTTGACTTGTTCCTTCAGCACATATCATTAAACTTTCGACCCCTGAGTTAATCTATGACATATAAACAAATTAGATTTAAACCAACTGTGGATTTTGTGTTTGCAGATCCAACAAATGGACACTTGATGGATGCACATCGAGTCTGGAACTCAAATTGAAAATATGAGTTTAGTTTGAAAGATGGTGATGGTTGTTTGATGTGTATGGATTGTTTGTTATTTAATGAATGACATTTTTTGAAAGTTGAATGCTGACTGTGGTTCAACAATGAGATTAAATTCGATCTTCTCACGCTCATCCCATCCAGTCCAGCCTCTCCTCTATCCTCCTGCTTCCCACTGTCTCATTCATTACACCACTGCATTCATACATTATGTCTCCTCTCATTTAAAAATCGGTGGATCCCCTCATTGCCTTCCTTGCTCATTTCACAAACACCACCTACCACCAGATGAGTCAGAGCTCAGACCTGGAGCTGGCTTGGACGCCCACAGGCAGAGCACTCTGCTGTCCATGGACTCTGAGTTCATGCCAGAACTTTCTTCATGTTTCAATAAACTATTTCATCTCACATTATTGATGAAGTATCCTCTGGTTGAACTGTCTACACCACTGTGCTGTAATATGAAGATGCAATGAATATAAAACATGTACCAAGACTTCCTTTTTATCATTTGGTATGACGTACATACCACTGCAGTGTATTGTGTTCAGTTAATATAAGAGTAAAAAGTCTGACAACATGCTCTGATCTGCCTGACTCTGAAAAAGTCTAGAGTTTCATCTCTTCAAATTTTGCGTCCAAGCTGCCAGACCTTCTTGTCATCCTTTAAAGGGATCTTGAGCAATAGTTCCTCAGGCTTTCCGAAGGTTTTCTTTGGCTGTTAGCAGCTTTTTCACTCACTTTGAGTCCAATCCTTCTCCCTGACCATTTTCATAGCATTGTATTTTTTGTTTGTACAGCCTAAGTCACTCTGATTTATGTGTCATTCAAGCATAAAAAAGGTATCCAACTCAAGAGATGAACCTGTGTCACGTTTAGAAAATTGCTGCTTCTTCCCATTTAAAGAAATCTGGCTAAAGACTTGTACAGCATTGTATAAAAACACAGAAATACAACGGATTACACAGTGATTCGTCATATTTTCATCCAATTGTCAATTGAATTTGAAACCGTTTTCCTCAAGTGTTTCCAAATACAAAATGTAAGTTGCCCAGTTTGGAGAGAATAAGCTAGGCTATGATGTTAGCGGGTGGTTGTACAGGCTACATTTCATCTGGGAATTGAATTTTTGCTATGGGATTTTTATTTTTAACTTATATATTTTAAGTGGGGTTGTGTATAAATGAGTATTCACTGTTTTACCTGCAATAGAGAACCATTAGAGCACTTTTAGCTCAGATAAATAGCTTTCCTGACAGGCCAGCTAAAGCTGAAAGCTACTCAGAACAGTTCCAACAGACAGGCTACTTTTTTGCCCTTTTCAAGCTATCTACAACTCTTATTGGGGGGGTCATAGCAGTTAACATGATAAAGTTGCATTGTGGAAATATGAACAGTGTCATTTCTGCATCAGACAGTTGACACTTTGCCACCAGCAGAGCCGTCACATCGCAACACAGTCAATGGTGCATTCAAACAGTCCAATATGCAACTCTGTGCTCTAGTGTGTTTAAATAGCCACAAATTATTATTATTATTTTGTTTGTTTGTTTGTTTGTTTTGGTGAAAAAGTATCTTTCTGGGGCCTCCTTCGTAGTGGCTTTTACCTAGCCCTGCTTTTAGCTTTAGCTTCTCCAAACATATCCCTCTAACTCATTCACTAGTGTCTTTTGAATTTTCCCTCATGGTAAGTAGCCATTTGAATCCCTGTACTGTATGGAGAACTAAAAATAAAGAAACGTAGCTAACTGGCAAGTTTAACAATGGCTTATGATTTTCTTTTTTTTTTATCTACATGGTAATTAGCACTGTCACCTCACCTGATGGCAGCTGGTTGGCTCCAGCCCTCTAGAAACCTCAACAGGATAAAACAAGTAGCCTATAGATAAATGGATGGCAGACATTTGGTTTCTTCTGACAGACTTCTCTAATTTCCAACCTCAAAATGTCCAGGAAACTGATGCAAATGCAACTGTTGGACAAATTTTTTTATTTAAAATGGCAAAGGCATGACTCCCTTAATTTTCTTCACATTTTCTACTTCTCTCAAATGAGTGGGTCCTGCAAGTTTACTTAACATATGACTCTGTTCATATTGCTCAACTACATTGAGAGACAACAATATATGCACAGCAAAACACACACAAACTCTCACGCACAGGAAATGTAGGGCATCCGTCTGACAACTAATCACCCTTAATTGTGTGCTAATAGTGAAAGCAAAACAGGGAAGGAGCACGGGGGGGAATAAACAAGAGCAGTAGGAAAGGGAAAAGGGCAATTTCAACAGAAAAAATATTAATGTAATGAAGGCAAATTAGTAAGTTTGGGATAACATTCCTATGGTGTTTATTTTGTACGAAAGTAAATGGAAAGTAGGTAGAGCAGAGCAAAGTTATAGAGAAGGTAAAAGGAAAGCTGGACTCTACATAAATGCCCCCTTTGTAACTTTCTCAGCGCCGACTTTTTTCTGTTTATTGGACCTGAGTTTTAGAATATATAAGCTGTCACAGAAATGATAACAATGCAAGCTGAGACCTAAAATAAAAAACAACTACATTTCCGATCAGTATCAAGCCCCAGTATAAAAAGAGTGCGATTGTTTTGTTTCAGTGAGTCATATTAGCGCAGAATGTCTGCAGAATTCGTCAAATTCGGGGCCAACAGTGGACACGCTGCACTGAGAGTAGTTTAGTGGCCCTGACTGCCACGCCTATTCAAATTCAATGGTGTAGAGAAGAGTGATTTAGGTGGGAGGAGGGGGCTGTCATTTATGATCAACTGATGCAAGCACATCCAGTTTTATTTGTATGCACATGCAGAACTTTTTTTTTGGTGCATATGTACAAACCTTTGCTCCGACTGCTGTGTGTGTGGGTGTGTTTGAGTCAGTTTTATTTCTCCCCAGCTGTCCGTGGCTGAGTGATGAGCGGTGGGGAGGGAAGGTCGACGCAACAGCACAGAAACACCGACGCTTAACTAAACAAGATGTGCTTTAAGGCTTGAACTGTGCTACGTTCCTCGTCTGACACACAAGCGCTCCAAGCTGTCAGACACACTGATAACGGACATTTCCCACCCCACAACTTTTCGAAGGCACACACTTGCAAACACACCGCTGACTTCTGTTTATTGATGGATGTTAAATTGTCCTCCAGCGAGGAGCGCAGAAGTTCACGAGTGTTGAGACAGACTTCGCCTTATGTGAAAGATTTCCAAACACGCCACATCTAAGTTCACTCTAGAGACGGTCCTGGAAGGGCTTGACCAGGTCACAACATAGTCCTTTTACTAGATCAGTTCAAACTGCTCCTTGTCCAAAAGCTGCAATAATCCATCTGTGTACTGTGGGATGTGGAGGGGGGAAAAAAAGCCACTCATCTGCTGCAGGAAATTCAGTCCAAATGGCACCTGTGGAGCAGATTTGATATTCATCCAGCATATTTAACATGGCAGGATTCTGTAAATACTCTGAGCTATGTATGGCATCTGTGGTCATACATGATTGATGAGCTGGATTTGAGCAGGAGGAGGAGGAAGGAGTGAATGTGGCTCAGGTTAGACGGCGGAAAATGAAATGAGCTCCACGGTCATACAGCTCCCACTTGTGGACAGACAAAAGACAACCCTCCTTGTCCACTTAGCAGAAGTCTTCATACTGTTACCTATCAGCACAGCAAAGCTCCAAAAACAAAATCACTCTTTTTTTTTTTTTTTTTTTTATTCTTTGTAATTCAGGACAATTTAACAGAAGAGGGAACACAATAAGCCAAATGTTTCACAATGTGGCTTTTTCAGCCGACAGGGGCTCGTTGTCAAACAGCATAAACAAATATGACGTAACTGGACCTGTGTAAAGCAGGAAAGTAACTCAATGTCTATGAATAATAAGTGGTCATGGTCTCGGGTGGTTTGACGTCAATTGGATGCAGATGTGGGAGAGTAAGCAACACATGGGTGGCGTAATTTGGGTCAAGCTCTCACGAGGAGAGACAAGAAAATGCAAACGCGGGGCTCCTCTCGGAGCATCGTGCGACCGGGTTCTGGTGGTGTCAAGGTTGTTGGATGTGTGGCTGCTCCCAGTGGTAGCAACAGAGGATGCTGAGTGTCAGAAAGATCAGGGTTATGAGACTATATAGAACAAATTCCTGCTTATTCACAAAAATCTGTGATAACTTCGCTAGGGCTTTTAAAATGAATTTTACCCCAGACTGTATCATCCCTTCTTCTTCTTTTCACAGCAGTCTGTAAACATCAGGGAAACTGAGGGCGAGCAGCTGCTACCTTTGGGAGAGGAATGGTGTTCCATTCTTGTTGGATACGAGATTTATAACAGCCTTCTGTGTTGTAATTTTCATGCTGAAAAGTCCAAACTGCACCATGACTCTTCTACTACGAAGCCATGGTGTTTGTAATAGAAGCAGCATGTCGTTTAGCATGGTCTTACAGAAATATGCAAGAAAAAAGAAAAAAAGCGATTCCAAGATATTGCAGCGTGGAGTTTCTGTTTGTGCTCAATCATAAATAATGTGCATAATATGCTTTTGTGTACGAGTGTGTGGGAGAGCATGAATAATTAGGTGTGTTTTTAATTTGGAAAGGTCATATATCTGAGTATGTGAAAGTTTGTGTGCTTTTTAATTAGAAAATATTTATGTTTATATTACGTGAAACACTTTGTGCTGCTTTTTTGAATGGAAAGTATTAAATACATAAAATTTGATTTGGAAAAAGACATTGTGCACTGTCAGAGTTTCAGGGTTTTGAACTGATTGCTGACAATAAACCAGAAGGTCATGTTGGATTAAAACCATGCTGTTAAAAATCATGCCGTGTATCATGAGGATTTAAAATTTTGCTGATATTAAGAAGCTTTCCATGATTCGAAACTGTGTGGATTTATGAAAGAGGTGCATTAAAGGTTCGAACTGGAAAAACATTGGCTTATTTAGTGTTAGGATTAATAGTGTGTCTGGTGGAATACTCTGATATTTAAAAAATCATCACATAGCAATGTTCTTTTATATAGGACTGTCTGACATGATCAAAAATCATGAAATCATTACATTTTCAAGTCTTAAAACCATGAGATCCCCATGTTTCAATTTGTAAATTGGAACAAGTTGATTTTTTTCATTGTGAGAAACTGTCACAAATATCATATGGTACCAGATGTCCCGAGGGGGGGACGTGACAAATAAAATATGTATTTTACTCAGTCTCCCTTCCAAGTACTTATACATGTCATACACCATTAGAAAGCTAAGGTCTTGAGATGTGAATGATGTATACTGTTCTACGCTACAATCATAACTGTAGATTCAGTAAATACTTATTTCTGAGTCGCCATTGCAGTTTATCTTTGAGCCCAAACTGTACTCCAGTAGGAGATGACACTGCAACAAACACACTCCTGTTACATCAGCTAGGGTCCAGTAAGAGTAGTCCTGGAAAATAGTTGCTCCACAACAAGTCTTTATCCATAAAAACCCATTTTAGGAAAAAACTAAGGGATTTTAAGGGGGTTCCTTTTTTCATATTCAGAAACATTTATAGAGGTATGAGGGGTGGATTGTGGCGTTACTCTAAGGCACAGGTGTCAAAGCCTGGTCCTCGAGGGCACTGTCCTGCAGGATTTCAATGTTTCCTTCTTCAACACACCTGACTCAAATTAAAAGGATACAACAGCCTATGAAG
>JBBBVU010000023.1:4043340-4077039 GCA_037177055.1 Atherinosoma microstoma | reverse complement strand
ACACACACACACACACACACACACACACACACACACACACACACACACACACACACACACACACACACACTTGAAAACTCCAAACCAGCAAACTATCAAAAACTGAACTCTGATGCCTCTGTTTGCTGATATAGTCAGCATGTAACTACACATTTATGTGCAAACATGTAATAAATCCTGTTAACAAAGTTAGCTCTAGCACCATCTTAGCTACTTTTGCCGAAGCCCAAAAAAAAACAACTTTTCAGTCTGTAAGGTGTTGTCCAAAATGTCCAAACACAGCATTTGCATCTGAATGATAAACTCAAAATAAGAAAACTCTGCACTTACCAAAACAAAAGGTACACAGCCTTGATTCTTATGGAAGCAGATTTACTTACATTTCACACACCGCTTCTGCCTTTTTGTTCAGTTTTTCTTCAATAAATAACAAATAACACATGATATGTGATCTGTTGTTGTTTAGAACCCTTTTTCACATGAGTGTATCTGCTTCTAGCTAATAATCAAACAGGCTGATGACTAGCAGGTGGACTTTGCCTTCTTTAGACCTTGTTGCTAAACTTTTAGGACTTATCTGTAGCCTATAACTTTAAACAGATATGGGGGGGGCAAACTGGCTTTAACCTGGAGGATATTTTCTGACAATCTAACCGTGAAAAAGCGCAAAACAACCTCACAATGCTGGATGAAGAGAGTCCAAAACCTTGGAGAGCTATAATATTCCCCCACAATAGCTAGAAACTGTTGCCAACACCTGATTCCAATCATCTGTGATCATATGTGATTATTAGCACCTGTGAGTGTCCCCCCCCCCTCTTCTTCCTTCCTCCCTCCCGCACATACACAGTGGTATAGATGCGGTAATCAGTCCAGACAATAGGTTTTCAGGAGCAATTGGAAAATAGTTTGCAGATTATTCCTTGGAATTGTATCATATTGGAGCTCCAGCCCTAAAAATAGTTTATATGATGGATCAGCCAGTCAGAGTTTGGCATCTATAGATTTAATGTTGATGTCAGAGCCAAGTTTTTGCAGCACAACCTCTGGTGAAAATGCTGAGTGCTGTGCTGTTGTGGCCAAGCATTACCTTAAATTCACCGTTGTCAACTTCTGTTAGTGTTTGCTTTAGAGAAGGTCCATCATTTCTTTGCCAGACATCACCGATTATGCGCCGGTTTGCTCAACACAATGGTTATGTGGCAAAGGTTGGACTCCATTTACTTCTGTGGCAAGTGACGCCCTCTAACTGCTTAATGCTGTGTAATTCCAAGTAATTCCTTTTTTTATGATTTACAAATGTTATGAATCGGTGAATTATTGTCCAACATTCCCTCTCACAGTCCAAAATGACACCTGGTGATGTTTTTGGTTTACAGGGATATAAAGCCGAGAATAACTGTAAATTTTCGCAAATAATGAAGCTGAAACCAGTATTTATCAGCCCACTGGGCAACAGATGTCATTACAACATAATGTAGACAATGATGTTCCTAACAACAGATAGGCCAGTTTGTAGATAATGTTTCAAAAACATAATTCAGAATGCATGAAAACCTGTATAAACTGCATGAGAAGTGACATCACCCATTGATTTGTGAACTGCAATCTTTAAACCTTGAGACCAGCATTAGGGTGTTGCTATATTGTTCTTTTTGGATCCAGACTATTTCTTAACATGATGGGAGCTGCAGAGTGATACTTAAAACCTTATTGGACAAGAATAATGTATTTTTAGGCCAAAAGTCTATTTAATGGTCTACAAAATTACCAAGAGAAGACAGATCAAAATGAGTAAAACCAGCTAATGGCATCAAAATCGGTTATATAAAAAGAAAATTTGATTAGGATCCAATCCCAATTCCTGTCCTTGGCTATACCGCTTGACTTCACATCCTCATCTTGCAAGGATGAGGGATAGACAGCCGCCATTTCCTGATCCCTTAAAAAAAAGGAACATCTTATCCCTGCAAAATCCAGGGGTATATGGCCGGGAATTGGGATAGGGACAAAGTGTTTCGAGAGAGAAGTTGACATTTTTTTATTTGAATCTGTTGGAATCAAAGATGCTTTTAAGCCAGTCCCACCAATAAGGTGCTGTATCATTCAGGTTGCATCCAGTTTCATCAAACACAGCAAATCCTCTGTTTCATGCAGCTAGTCTGTCATTATTTCACTTTATTGTCACCACATAGTTATTTCCAGTGCAAACAAATAATTTTTCTTTTACTGCTTCAGCCACCTAAAGACATTTGGCAAATGTAGGAACTAAAGACAGATATTGACATTTATTTCCCCAGGATTTAATGAGAATCAAGCCAGAGCTAAAAGGAGAAAACATAGTAAACTTGCAGTATATTTTCCAAGCTGTATACAGCGTACATATATACTGATGTATGTATCAGCTTTGTATGGTCTGTCTTTGCAAGTTGTTTACACTGTTCCCTTTAAAACTAAAAAGAAGGAAAATTAAAATCTATTAAGAAAGAAGACAACAAAACTATTTCATGTATAGAACCTAAAAGCCATTCTGTTTCAAGTTCAAGACATTTTCACAGCCAGAAGCACTGACATCATCATTGTGTTCTGGCAAAGCAACCTCAAAGTTTCGTCTATTTGTTAGCACAGCTAACGACTTTAGGTAATGCTGCTGGCAAGCTGAAAATTTAAAAAACACACAATCTATTTCACCCTCATCTTTCCATGCCAGAAGCTGTTTATACACTCTGTTGTACATTATAAATTCTTTTTTAAACATGTCGGGTCTCAATAACCCCTACCAGCTATTTGTCAGCTTTACATGTTTACAGCTGACCTCAACAAAGGCAGGTTCATGTATATGGTTAAGTTAAGCTTAAAAACATTTCCCATTTCATGGTACAGACTGTGACTCAAACTTTCAGACACCATTGCCCACTCACAAAACATTTAACGTGCCAAATGTACAATGAGCTCATAAAATGATGCAGTAAAATAAATGAACCGGATGGCCGGATAGGACATGACTTTCTGCTGCTCATATGCAGATGAAATGTTAGACTGCATGAGAAAGTTGAATTTTCTTTTTATACTTAAATGCACGAATATCTGACGTTTTACCTAAGAAAATAAACACACCATTTAACATACACACAATAACCATCCACCATAAATCTTTAACTTAATTGAGGCAACTCTTCTCAAAAAAGTTGGAACAGGCAAGAAAAAGCCTAAAAAGAAATGTGTTAACTAACTAGACTAAATGGCTACAGGTCAGTAATGTGATTGGGGATAAACAAAAAAGGAGCACTTTAGAGAGGACTAGCCTCCCAGAAGTCAAAATGGGCAGCTGTTTAGCAAATTGTGGAACAGTTTCAAAATGCATCCATCCATCCATTTTCTTTACCACTTATTCCAATTCAGGGTCGCAGGGAAGCTGGAGCCTTTCCCAGCAATTAGCAGACGAGAGGCAGAGTACACCCTGGACAGTTTGCCAGTCTATCGCAGGGCCAACACAGAGAGACAAACAACCATTCACACTCACTCCTAGGAGAATTTAAAGTGACCATTTAACCTAACATGCAAGTCTTTGGACTGTGGGAAGAAATCGGAGTACTTGGAGAGAAGCCACGCGAACACGGGGAGAACATGCAAACTCAACACAACAAGGCCACTGTTCAAATGATGTTTACACTTTTAATATTTCATCATCTCCAGCACATAAAAGCATATAAAATTGCAAGCATGCAGAGACATGTCTGCATGGGGGACATGGCTGAAAATCAGGATTGGTTGCCTGCAATCTTCAGGCCTGATTGTCATAGAAACCATTGCATGGGCTGAGGCAAAAAGGAAAATTGTTCTGTGAATCAAAATTTGACCCCTTTTATTTATTTATTTTTTTAAATTATGGATGATGTGTACTCCAAACCAAAGAGGAGAGGGACCATCCGGTTTGTTATTAGCACTCAGTTTGAAAGCCTGCTTCTCTGATGGTATGGGGGTGCATTAGTGCTAATGGAACTGGCAACCATCAATGCCACAGGTTTTAGAGCAACATATGCTCCCAACCAAATAACATCTTTTTCAGGGAAAGCCTTGCAGATTTCAGCAAGACAACACTAAACCACATTCTGCATCCATTACAACAGCGTGGCTTTTAGAAAAGTCCTGGTGCAGGCCGGGCCTTTCACCAACTAACATGAAACGCAACTAAAACACGTGACTAAAAAGACCAAAAGACCCTTGAACTGCTATGATCTTTAATCAGTCCAGCTACTGGTTTCTTTAAATCCCAGATCTTTACAGACTGGTAACAGAAGAATGGATGCAGCATAGTTGTAAACAGCCCTTTTCTTTTGCTGCAATCTCCCTCAAAATGATTTTTCATGAAAAAATAAAATGTCTAATTTCCAACATTTGATTCGTTTTATTTTGAATAAAATATTGGTTCATGAAATTGGTGACTCATTGCATTCTTTAACTTTATTGGAATTGGATTATCACTTAGTTTGAGTGCAGTTGAGTTCCTTTTCTTTCATGCTGTGCAATCACAGCAGCTGATTGCATGCTGTGACTGGCTTCTTGGCTGCACCAGCAAGAAAGCAGTAGCCTTGTTTATTGGCTCCCATCTGTCTGTCAGCTGGCCGGAGATGATATCTCAGTGGTACTGATGCTTACATAAGCATGGAGTAAATTAACCAGACATAAGATCTGGAAAGCGAGAGGAATTTCACAGAGTTGGCTAACTTTTTTGCTTCTTATGCAGTATTTTGTCTCAATCCCAGTGTTCCCACTCTCTTCAGCCCATGCCTCTGGTTTATAGTCAGCCCCCGCCTGTCTACAGGACAGTAGTGGAGATAAAGGGCTCCCACGGTCCAGTCAGACCCAGGTGAATGTGGGGTTGCAGGAGGTCTCGCTGTCAAACCCAAGAGACTGATGGAGGGCTTTAATCCTGCCAGCGTCACGAAGATGGATCAGATGTAAACACACACACGCTGACACTCACACACAAACACATTCATGTGCAAATTTACATGGAAAAATGCACACAAGCTATGCACGCATGAAACCAAAGCAGCATTTTAAAATTTATGAGTGCAAACTCTTTATTTTCCTATACTTCATTCTCACCTTTTTGAAGTTATGCACAAGCACACACACACACACACACACACACTCTGACACACTTAGCTAGACTGACAGTAACAGGTTTTCGGCAGGGTGAGGGGTGATGTGACTCATGTCCAGCTCATTTATCTGCTGTCTGTATGTGGTGTGTATCACTGGGTTTCAGTCAACATACTCCTAAGCTTCTCAAACAAACACTCTTTCTCTTATATAAACACCAACATAGCAGAAATGCTCACATTATATTACCACAGTGTGACATGTTTGGCAACATACAGAGAAAGACATCTGGCTCATCATAAAACCAAAATGAACTTAAGATTCAGGGTTTCTTAAAAGGAAAGACTGGTACTTTATAATGTTTTAGTTAAGGACAAATTAAGGAAAGTGGCAAATTGTGTTGCACGACAAAGTAATATTTAGTTACTTTGTGTCTCAGGTAACATTTTGCAAGTTAGACATAAATAAATTCGGATAAAATTGTATGTAATATTTATCAAGGCGGGAAAATACAAGTGTTGGCGACCTGACATTTCTTTCTATATTACCAGGAAAACCATGAATAAAAATGAATGAAAATAGGGTATTTAGGACAGAAACAGAGTCTGTAGACGTTTTAAAGTCAATGTTAGGTATGAGCACCCCCGTTCTTCAACCTAAACCCTCTTAGACAAGCTTTCTTTAAAGGTGCAGCGTGTAAAAAAGTCAAAAGTCAATGACAGAAAAATCTAATATATGATTAAAAACTGTTTTCTGTTAGTATAAAACCACTTTAAAAATAACTTGTGCTTTTATTCTCTCAAAATGAGCCATTCACATCTATTTGCAGTGGGTCTACTTATATGGTAGCTGCCATATTTGTCACACCATTTTTACTACGGTGTCTCAGAATGAACAAACAACTCTGTGTGAAGTAAAAACCCTCTGAGCTTTAAAACTGCAGTACCGGCTTTGTTTGAAAGATACTAGAGCACCGTTGGGGATAAGTAACGCCTTAAAAGGCACATAGAAGAAGACGGTACACATGTACACAATTTTGAAGTTACTTGTAGTCTCCAGGGTTAGTTCTCCTCTCAGAGGACTTTCTAAAGCTCTTTGGATGTTGGCCGCCTTTTGATATGTTCTCTGATCCCACTGTGCTTCAGTAATGTTGGGGTCCCGGCTCTGGGGAGGGTTCATCACTCCAGTTCTTGTGTCATTTGGCATACCCCAACCTATTTATCCTTGTTTCCCTTCCATAAGAATGGCTTCTTGACAGACGCCCTTTGGAGACCATTTCTGATGAGGCTTCAGTGAACAGCAGATGGATCAACTGAAGGTCTAGATGAATCTCTCAGATCCTGTGTCAGGTCTTTGCTGGATTTTCATCCTGTTTCTTAAGGATATCACTTTCAGATAGTGTATATCTCCTGTCTTCCACTTGTCCAGTATTCTCAAGTAACTTTCAGGACACACGGAACATATATGGCAAGTGTTCGTCTCTTTGGAAATCAACTTGTTTGTGAAAAAACAATATTTCATGTCTGTCAAACTGTATTTTCCTTGGCATTTTTCAAAGTTGAAATTGGCTATTTGTGAAGTTATCTGTCTTCTGTAGACAAAAAAGCAAGACTTTTGATGCAAATAACTACAAAAAAGTTATTTCATTTCTCTATAGTTTTACTCTTAATTTCCAAATATTTCCACTCACCACATGTAGCTGTGTGACTCACTGCTGTCATGGGCAGAAGAATAATATAACGCTTCCTGGAATCACTTGATGTTTGTTTTACTTTTTCAGAATATCTATTGAAATGCAAAATGTTGTTTAGGTTGAATATAAAAATAGATTATCAATAGTTAAGCTTTTAAAAGTGCTATCAAATCTTACTGCAAAATAATTTCCTTCCAAAAGAATAGCTGTGAATTTGCTTGCAGGTGCAAAGTAAATCACTGACATCAGCGTTGCCAAATCACACTCTTGGCATGAGACATCCACACTTTGGCCGTGCCTCACACTTTCAAACCACCCTAACAAATGTCCCGTCAAATAAAAGGAAACCTCAAAGCTTCCAAAGAAAAGATATAGTCACAGGTCTGGAGGTTAGACAGGTTTCTCATCACACAGAACAGAGGCTCTGATTGACCTCCACATATCACAGACGATTATTCCCCTGAAATATAGTATGGCAACTTATTAAAGGGACAGTTTTCCAAATTACTACAATAATAACCAGTTAAATAGCTGCTGATTGTTTACAACAATGTAATTTGATTTGAGACGCTGACATTACAGTGGAGGTGAGATCTGCCTGTGCAGAACAACTACAGCATTGTGATAAATGCTAAAACGATCGTGGCTGTTTAGTATGTTTTATAGATTGTTCGTCTGTTTTCCTTAGCGAGCAGTGATTCAGTCATCCAAATGAAATCCTGCATATTGATATCTATATCATTTCCATTGTTACACCCTCTCACTGAACAAGCTATCAATCAGCTATCAGTTCCTGACATGGAGCTGTCTTCTTACATGTTGAATTTAAGTCCAGTCCTCATTCTTCACCTAGACCTTTTCACTTGGCCCCTACTTCTGTTTTACATTCTTGCAAAGAGGGTAGGTACTCCTTGTTCTTATGGGGATAGCCATTCAACTATCCCCTTAAGACCTCTGGGGACAGACAACCCTTGCCTGGGATCTCCCAAGGCTCAGTACTGGGACTCTTTGCAAATTAAGTTAATCACTTGCTTTAATGGCTTCTTGTATCACTGCTATGTAGATGATACACAACTGTACTTATCCCTGTGGTACCGCAAACAGACTGATGTCTTTATGTTGAACCCATGGTTTCAATATGAATCTCTATTTGTCTTTCTGACATTTCCACAGGAGTGAAGCAACACTACCTTCCACTAGTCCTCGCTAAGCACTCGTTGATTTCTGCTTGTTTCATGTGTTTGTCTGCAAACATTACTGACTTGACTTTGATTCAGACAAAATAACTGCTGAAGATACACCCATCTAACTAATTTTTGATTGAACAGGATTATGGTTTTTCTCTGACTATGTTCACATAGGGAACATCGCATTGCCACTTCAGCACCAAAACAGTCTCAAGCAGAATGTTTTCACTTGTAATCTGCTTTTGTCCATATGCTAATTAGCCACGTGGTAGTTTATTGAAGTTCAGTATGTTTATAAAACTCATCCTGACGACAAATAGACACCATATCTGCTCATTTACACAGGTTTGCACTCATTTAAGGGGTTTATTGAATCTAATTGTAACACAAGGAGTTATAGTCAACTCCAGCGATGTTATCTCCACTGCTCAGTAAAGCCTTTATCTATCTGCCTGCTGGTTGTGAAGCTCTGAATGAGCTTTATGTTATTCACTCTCTTGTGTACCTGTATGAACTGACCTGGATGTAAAGCCTCAATAGCTTAAAATAAATAGTTAATGACTAAATTCAAGGTCTTAGAAGTAAAAAAAAAAGCACAAAAAAAAAACCTACTAACAGTCTTTTCCTCAGATTTTACAGCTCCCCTCTCTGTCTAAAAATAGAAATAGAAAGATAAACCCGTTGATTGGGCCTTTTAGTGACCATGGATCAAATAAAAACAAATAATCGTTGCCCAATAGATCAGGAGAACCTTATTCAGGTTGCTCTTTTCTACCTGTCCCACTTGCACTGTGTCATTTAAATAAATTTGAACAGATTTAGTACTTAATGAACAGGTCAAGGTTTCTAATTTGAGTCCCATTTATGCATGCTGCCACATTGTCAGCACACACACACAACGACGCACTTTACAGACGCACTCTAATTTACACTGACACACAGATGGCCTCTGCTCTGACCACAAATGTAGTGTAACCCCTGCTCCCTGCGGTGTGGCCAGGGCTCAGCCTGCCAGTAAAAGCGAGGGATGCTTCATGGCTCAACAATTTGCTGGCTAAATGGAAAGGGTTTGCTGTTTGACCTCGAACACTCCCCTCAGTCTCTCTTTCTTTTTCTGTATCTCATTTGCTTCTTTTGTGCTTCATTTAGTCCATTTTATTGCCACCCTCCTAATCTTATTTTTCTAGTCATTTAAAAAAAAGACCCTCAGTTCTTTTGCTTTCGAGGCAGTGAGCATCCAGACCTCCTGTTTTTATTTCTTTACCATTCTTTTTTCCTCCTCTCTCTTTCTTGAATTATGTCCTGACAGCTGACTGTGAGATCTGAAACACAGGGTCAAATTTTATTCTGGTTTTCGAAGAGCAGTGAGAGGGATTTTGGCTTTTGGATGCCATTCTTTTCTCCATTTCTTTCTGGCTTTCTCGGAGTTTCACATCTCTTTCGTTCGTTTTTTTCTCTTTGTTTTTTCACATGCTGTCTTTCACTTTTGCCTCATCTCACAGCTTCTTTTTCTCTCTCCTGTCAGTGGAAGTGTGATCCACCTCCCTTCATCTCTGGCAGGTCAGCAGCAAAGTAAGGACACGTAAGGAGGGCAAACCTCAGCTCCCAAATATGAGCAGTATGAAGAAAAACTGCATTTCAGAACATAGTGGTTCAGTGGGTTTATTGGGTAACAGATACGCTGAATTGGAGTCCAAAATTTGGTTTAGCCAAAAAGGTTTTAATGGTATTAGAGACATTACTTCATGGGGAAGTGACTTCTCTTATGAATAGACGGTAGAGATTAAAAAAATCAGAAAATTGAATAAGTGCAACCTTGCCTGAACCAGATGTGGTTAATCGACATGTAAGGGCTGTCACACATAGTTGCTACTGCCGCTCCACACAGAAACAAACCACATTTTACTAAATAAAAAGGCACCGACCTCTCATTCGGAGAAAATATTAACCGGTATTTGTAATATATGGCTCTGAAATTTCATACTGTGTTTCGTGAATGTGAGAAAACCTCAGTGGGTGCGAGTGCTTGCATAACCGCTACCAAATCCTTTCACCTTGAAGCTGAAGAAAGTCCAGCCAGGTGGGTTTAGGTGTGTACCAGTAATGTGCACTCTCAAACACACACACACACACACTTACACACACACATGCTGCCATAAAAACAGAGAGAAAGTGAAAGATTTTTCATATTTGAGAGGAAAGGCAAGGATCAGGGTTAGGGTTAACTTTCCTCTAAAGGGTGTCAAAAAAGGAACTAAATTGGGTGTCAGAAAGCACTAAGGAGCTGGAATAAGTCGGGGTCCCCTGCTCCCATGTGGGTGGGTGCTTGCTTTATACTTTTCAGACAATGTCCCTTTAAAAAACCCCCATGTCTGGAAAGCCCATTAGATGTGCATATAAAATTTCCCCCGTGATTAATAGTTGATGAGGAAGGGTTGGTTGGAGGGTACTACCAACATGTGGCCGGCAGGGCTCCTCCTCTGCAGTCTCACGTTACACTCCATAAACTTGCCACTCTTTCCCACCTATATGTTTAAAAAGGAGGAGGGCTCACTTGTCAAGAATGCCTTAGAAGAGTTGTGAAAACAGCCAGCCAGAGAAGGGGAGTCATGCAGTTGCAGATGCAGCTCTCGCACCGAGCCACAAGCCAGTCAGATCCTTGAGGGAGAGAGGTGTGTGTGTTTGTGTTTGTGTGTATGTGTGTGTGTGTGTGAGGGAGAAGCAGGGGGAAAGTGTGCGAGAGTGTCGGGAACAGAGGCTCCAAAGGACGTCACACACACTCCAGTAGAGAAAGGGAAACACTGTCACAGGAAGGCGTCCATCCCTGCGCGTTCTGGGCTGTGGAAGACTCAACAGCCTCTAACAGACGTGAGTATCAGAGGTCGATGCCATGAGACCGTCCATGACGTGCATGTAGGCAGCTGAAGTGGATATTACTCACAAGTGACAAAGATACAGAATTCCTGGGTTTAAAGACTCTACTCAAGATTGTTTCAAGTATTCTTGCATCATCATGGATCAACCAGCCAGAAGCTGCATGCGGAGCGCCCATCCCAGCGGCCCCATCTGGGGTTGCATGAGGAACCCTCACTCCGGGGTCCCGGGAGCCAATCTGCAGTCGCCCTACCAGCAGGCCCCGTTCTCTATCCACCAGAAGCCCGAGTTCCTCGCCTACACAGACTTCTCCAGCTCCTGCCTGGTGCCGAGCGCGCCTCACCCAGCCTACCCCCGAGACGACAGACTGTACCAAGAGAGCCAGGGGGGCTACCAGAGAAACGACTGGCAGTTCAACCCCTGCGAGACCCGGGTGAGAGCGCCCGAGGCCTGCCCGCCTGTTGCCCCTGCAGTAGTAGGCAGCAGCGGCGGTGGAGGGCCTGAGCTGGACAGTGTAGGTGGCGACAGGCTGCCAGGCGGCGTTCCCGGATGCCTGGAAGGAGAATACTCACCCCAAAGCGTGGCGTCGGCTGACTCGGACAAGAAGAGCTCCAGTAAGAGAAAGAGAGATGTCACAGGTGAGTCAGGGTGTGCTGATGGATGGCAGGAAGCTGGAGAGCGTTGACAAACCTCACAACAGGAAGGTCATGAATATTTTTTAAAAATTCTGTTAGAAATGAGTTTTTTCTGCAGCACTCAAGTGAATATGATGGTGTAAAAAGAAAAAAATAGGGATATTAGAAATGTCAAGCCATCCTAACTTCATCCAAATCCAAAATAAAAAGATTATTCCCTCAAAGATTTTCTTGGCAAATCTCTAAATACAGGTGTATTAAATTTTTTTTTTTTAAAAGTCAAGCCTTAATGCTACATTTAAAAACTCACAATCAACGTGTCAGGGTGAAGAATATCTTCCGTGCCCTGTATCACAGCTGGCTCGGACACACATTCTCGCAATTTCCCCCCAAATCGGGTTTGACAGCGGCGTTCTGGCCAGATCGCTGTGTGAAAGGTGAGTAGGTGACAAGACTTTTGTGTTCAAGGCATACTTTAAGTAACGACCGCATCCTCTTATTGTTTAAGAGCTTTAAAAATGTTGTGATGATTCATGAGGCATCTGAACGTTTCATTATGTCTCTGTATCCGTTTGGAAATGGTTACAAATGGAAATGGCATCGATTCAGAAGTGTCTCCATGTTAAAAATTTGTTTAAAAAAAAAGACTTTTAGTATGAGCTGGTGTATTTTAAAGCATCACAGGTGCATCAGACTGTATTTATTATAGGTTTTTAAATATAAATCAATTAGATAAACACATGCATAATCCTGCAGGAACAAGGATTTAGTTTCTACGTCCATTGCTCTGCACCAAAAAGAAAAAAAAAATTATTCCAGAGCATTTTGCCACAAAGGAATGACTTCATGTGTCCTCGCTTATAGGGAGTTGATGTCTTTAACATTCAAACAAGTAGCACCGGTAATGCGTTTGAATTTTGGCGTGATATACTCCTCCCATCTGATTTCACACATGCTAATAGGTGGCAGAAGTAACTGATAGCCATGACAGGACCAATTCCTGAACGTTTCAGGTGTCGCTTTCAGCAGCAGGACTGATGGAACAAAAGAAATGTTCATGTTCGAGCAAAATCTAAAAGTGTGAAAGGTTTAATTCTCTGATTTTCACCCTGGCTAAATGAAACCTCGATCCGCAAGTTGGCGGGTTCGTATTTCATGTGGAGAAATTTGTTCTCTTGTTTTTGACATTTCAGCTTGTTTTCTTTTTCTCCAATGCAGAATGGTTTATGCAGTGGGACAAGCGTGAGGACCCACAAGGCAAAAAATATTTTAAAGTCCTATAAAGTAACTGAGATTTTTAAAAAGGATGAATAAAAACATATTTTGTATTTTACCATCCACTTAGAGGAATAGATCAAAATCAGACCTGTCCGAGCTTAATGCACCATATCTGATTAAGAATTCAAAAAGCTTCACGACCAGACATGAGTCTAATTGCAAAAGAGGAGATGGAAGTGGGGGAGGACCCCCATCCCCTCACCCTCCACCTCCCCCCTCCAACCCTCCCCTTCTTACCTTATTGTAACCTCCACTCACTACCCTGAAAACATGCCAGACCACGTCTGGTAAATTCACTTTCCTGCGAGCCCACTTCTTACATTCTTATCCATTGACATTTTCCTGTCGTTAAGCCGTAACACAATCTCCCACTGAGTGCATGCAACATGTCTGACCACTACATCAGCCCCTTGGTTTCAGAAAAGAGCCATTCGCCTTTGAATTGACAAGCCGGTTGAAGAGCATATATTAGGAAAATGTCCTGCAGGCATTCACATTACTGACACAGCTGCTGTACAGTCTGCTGTTGTGCTGATAGGGAAATGTGGTGCAGTCAGGGGGGATGCTGCCAGAAGTTTCAAACCAAAATGATATTATTTGATGTTAACTTCAGCCCAAAGTTTGACCGTTATAATACTGGACTGTTATTAAACAGGGATGTTAATGTAAACCCTTACTTTTAGCTTTAAAACTATTACAGGTAGTGTAATTAAACGAGTATATCTCTGCAACCACAAGGTCTGTTTGAATACTTTTGGGATCATAGTAAAGTAAAATATTGTGAGATTTGCTAAGATGTGTAAATCTCAGTGTATGTGTTACTGGTGAAGAATAAATAAAGATGGCAAATAGCATAAATGAAAAAAGGTGCTTTCCTAAAAATAAAAAATAAAACATTTTCTGTATGAATATCATGGAATCACACAGCTTTTGCTCTAAACCTCTATTAGATCATAGCACAATATGTTAACATAATTTCTACAAAGGCCAACTCTGATAGAGTCAAGCACAGCAAAATTAGAGGTTTTAGTCCAGACAGTTTAGCTCCAAAAAAGGTCATTGTGGCACAGTTTGGGGATCTCAGGTTTTAAAAGGTTAATCTAAATTTGTTTTAATTTGATGCCAACACATCTATGAAATATATAGGTTCTCATATATAACAAAGCAAAATCGAATACGTAGTTTAAAACTGTATAATATCAAGAAAATATAAGTAGCTACTTGATGAGCCTAGACTTTTGCATCAATTTTTCACATTTATTATTGTATTTATCAACTGTTTAACTCCTCTTATAACCTGTGTGTGAAGATGTGAAGGAATTAGCATTAATGTAGCATTTATTCTGCACATTTTTCTTTTTTCTCCCTACCTTCACCAAGTGCTTGCTGACAAATTAACTGTTCATTTTCTGAGTTTTTCCTATTTTAATTTTTTTTTTTTTGTATTGCATTAGGGTTAATCTAATTAACAAATTGGATTAAATGTGGTCAGAAAGGTATTAACAAACATGTTCAAGACTTATAATGACGTTTTTAAGCAACATCTAGTATTAATGGGATTGCTGACAAAAAATTAAAGCCCACTTTCAAGTACACATAATATAGCCTAACTGTTTTAAAAAGCTAAATTAAGGAAGTGTAATCATTTCTTGCTTCAACATTTACTCGCATAAATCAAGCGATCAAACGCATACTTAATTTTCACTGTTAAACATTCGGTAATTTACAACAGATTTAATTCCATCCTGATTAAGACAAACTGCTTTTGCACCATCCACCCGAAAAAAAGCACCAAATGCTGTTTGTCTTTAGGACCCTGCTGGGCGCAGAAGCCTCCTCCCTGCAAGTTTACGGCCTCAGGCTGTGCAGGATATTTATTGGGGGCCTGTTTAGTGTGGCCAGTATGTGCCCCGCCAGGTGTTCAAGTCGAACTGTAAACCTGTTCGACACAGCTCCAGACCAGACCTGACAAGGCCCCGGCAGTGTCGGCACACTCGGAGCAGAGTGCCAACAGTGACACTTGAGCCACAATAAGAGGGTTTTTCAGCATGGACACTCAGGTGTTGGAAAAAGAAAACAAGGCATGCACAAACACACATACACACACACGCACGCAAAGTGTGTCCCAGTCTACCCAGTCACATCTGGACCTGGTACTGCAGTCCATTTCACATTCTGGCCCACTGCTCTGGCAGGCACACAGCAAAACTTCTCACTCTGACAAATTAGAACCATTTTCTAGAGATTACATCAGCTGCTAGTGTCGCTACCAATGCACAATTATTACCAAAATTCCTACCCTTCCATACACAAGAGACATTTTACTGAAAGTTGAATCAGAACGCTTCTCATTGATGTTTATACTGGTAAATGAGGTTGAAAATTCGATCATTTTCTGCAGATCTTTGGGGAAAAAAACCCGGCAACAAGCTGTCATGGTTCTAATAATCACAAGTTTGCTGGCACAAAAACAAAAAGTCAGCGAAGTTAAAATCTCATTTACCGGTCGTTCTGTTTTACTGACCGCCACCTTCATAGAGATATCTCAGGCTTTTTTTCCCTGTTTGCTGTCACGTAGAGATGAGTTAATGCCGATCTGCCTTGAGTGCTCCTGTGGGAAATCTGACACACACACACACACACACACACACCCCCACACACACTCAGACCTGGACATATCCGCACCTTTGTTCTTTTGTTAGAGGCTTTAACGATGTTCCGCTGCATTCCTCTCCTAACTCGGTCCCTCTGTGGCCGGTTTGGTGGCCCCTGCCCTGTGCTGATGCATTCTCACACACACGTTAACACACAAACTCAACGTGAATGAACACCCAGACTCAGAAACGTATACAAACAGTATGTTGCATGCATGTAAACAAGATATAATGCTGCAAAAAAAAAAAAAATCCATAAATGCTGAAATAAATACTGCACACAGGTGAACTCATAAGGCCAGGTCAGGGTGGTCTGTTTTTAAAAGTGCTGGTTTTAGTGTTTACAATATGAGGGGCTCCTATTAAACACTCTTTGGTGTTGTGGTTTGTTGGTTTCAAAGGTCCTTCAGGTCTGTTTAATAGTTAGCTAGAGGCTGATCGCAAAAAGACCAGGGAGCTGATTTAAATCCGATTAGCTGTGAATAAAATGGGCCAACATGTCAAGTGGTGCAATCACTTGGGACTGTAAAAGCTTGGCTCAGATATGGCATGATTTCCTCTAAAATCATATTAGAGTAAATAGTTTGAAGAAATTAAAGGACTAAGTTGGCAATCCACTCTCCTCAGATATCCAGGACTCCAGTTTTAAGGTGGATTCCAGCTGCAAAGCCAGGAAGGAGCGCACGGCGTTCACCAAGGAGCAGCTGAGAGAGCTGGAGGCCGAGTTCACCCACCACAACTACCTGACCCGGCTCCGTCGCTACGAGATCGCCGTCAACCTGGACCTCACAGAGAGACAGGTACGCCGCCTTTCCCTCATGCAACTCCGCCTAGGATGATGCTAAATATCATTTCACCTGTTTGGACAGGACCTTTTAAAAGTTGAGAGGGAAAAATGTGCTTTTCCTTTTACATATGCCAGCATTTTCATGAATAAAGATTGAGTGGCCACCAATATTAAATATAATGGCTAAAAAAATAAATAAAAAAAAACTGTCAGACTTTTCCAGCCACAAAATCCTGCATGAAAATGGCTTCAGATTTTTGTGGAGAATAAAAGAAAATACAAACTTGAACACCCCTGCCAACAAAGCAATCATCACTTATTTGAAACGCATAATAATCCAAACGTCAGCCCTCATTTCTTCTGCCACACTAATGCATGAGCACAGTTGCATTTGAATTACAATGAGCATTTTTCCACAGTCTGTGGTTGGAGCAGAATGACATGCAGCTGTAATGGGTGGGAGGCTCCAGACTTGGTTAAATCAAGCGAACATGTGTTGATGCTGCTGGATAGAGCTCCAGTCTGCCTGTCAAGCCCGGCCCGGTGTCCCAGCTCCTCCTAATGAGGCCGCGGTGCCACAGTGACCACACATACTGCCGTCTGCTCCTAAATCTAATTCCCAGACCCCTAAAACACACACCCAACACACACACACATACACATTTACCCAGGGTCCATCTTCACTCAGAGCTCCTGCTGCAATCCAACAGTGTTTTCCAAATACATGCTCTGGCGATTTGCCGTCATTTCAATGAATCATGATGAGCGGACACAGTCGAGGAGGCTGCAGTATGTGGGAACAGATTTATCTGTATCTGAGTCACAGGGGAGGATGCTTCAGGGGGATGAGCAGGGGTCAGCCAAAGCTTTGTTAGAATGTTACAGAGAAATATCTGGAATTTTAACATTTGAGAAGTTTACAGGAGTTTAGTTTTGAATTTGAAGGAAAAGGGAAGCTATAATCCATCTTTTTATGGAGAAGAACTTCAGTTTTGAATCGGGTCCGAATTTGTTGGTGGGAAAAAAACATACTCAATCTTGACTGAAATTGAAAGTTTTTAGGCTTTAAAGAAAAAACAGGTTAACAATAATAATAGTTCTGATATTAATTACAAACTCTTATAAATATTCTTTTATTAGTCAGATATTTACAAAATCCACTCGGATACAAAAAAAAGATCAATAGCATTTGAATATTTAAGCAATAAAATCCCTCTTCCTGCCTTAAAACTTCATTATACATCTCTTGAAGAAATCTTACTGATGGATAGAGCATATGGCAGTACTCATCAGAGAAGCATCCAAAGCTGGATTTATTTTATTTCTCTTCGGCATGAAGACGAGCTGTTGTTCAAATATACGTTGCTGAGCTACTCTATTAATCTGCAGCTTAAAACAGTTCCAATGAATGTACTTTGTGCTCCTATTTCAACGGCAGCGCTCTTTAAGAGAACAACTGACTCTTATATGATACTTTAACTCTATATTATAAAGTTTACGTTAAAAATTCAAGGCAATAAAACAATCTCAGTCACAAACTGACAGGTTTATCTCCCCCCTTTCATTTCTTTTCTGGCTGTAATTTCCTTGAATCTCAGGAAGTGTATAGCATTAGCGGTGTTTTCTCGCTGGACAACTAAAATATGAGATCATTTTCATTGTTGGAACAGTGCAAAGCTACAGATGAGCACCGTCCACACTGCAAGTACAGTAAATGCACATCCTGTGTAGGCCAACTTCCTGATAGCCGACTTTTTGACCCGCTGTGTATTTGATACTCTCTGCCTGCACTCGGAGAGATTTTTGAGCCAGAGCTGAGGGCTTTGCACCGACGATTCATGCTCTTTGCAAGGCCAGTGCAAACCGAGCGATTTTTATGTAGTGCACTGGGAGATTTGTGGGGGATTATTTGTCTATTTTTTTGCTGACAATGTCATAAATTTTGCTAAAAATTGCAAAAGGGAGAGAAAAGCCTCCACGATCCTGTTACACATTCAAGTGAGTACTGTGAGAAAGTTATCTGCTGTAGATTTACTGTCTTAAATCTATGTGCAGAGTATCTGTACTGTAGCTTTAATTATTATACATATGCTCAATGCAGTTTATTATAAACTGGATGAATCTTTTCTGTGTTAATAGTCTGTAGAAATGTGTTCTGATGAATGTTTTTATTCAGCCAAGAATAAAATAAAATCTAACAACTTGATCTCTTTATTCAGGAGGCTAAATATTAATATGATAATTATCTTTCGATATATTAACAAATATAATAATTAGAATAAAAATAATTGAATATTAATTTACTTCAATCTTATAATATTTAATCAACTACAATAATGCTAAATCACTAGAAGAAATTATTTGAAATCTCCTCACATTTACCTCATGAATCAAGCTAAAGACTAATGTATTGTGTCATGTGTTTCAGGTCAAAGTTTGGTTCCAGAACAGGCGGATGAAGTGGAAGAGAGTGAAAGGGGGACAATCGGCTTCGCCCAACGACCTGGAAAATGACGACATGGACTCAGCGGCTTCACCCAGCTCTGAATGAAAGATGTCAGCACTGTAAGAACACACGAAAAGATGCAACTGGTCGACGGGACACTGACACAACCTTTCTGTTTTGTTTTGCTTTTCTTTGGGAAGTTGGCTGAAGGACCTAAATCATTTTGAGACTTTTGTTTTATTGCCAGGAAGAAAAACTCTGAGCAGAGCCTTTTGTGTTGTAAATAGTTGATATATGTCCATAATGAAGTGCATTTTGTCATGTTATTGATAAGTAATCAGAGAACTTCTCTCTTTTTGTATTGACTGTGTTTAAATATGAATGAAACTTGAGGTCGTTGTGGATTAGTGACAAAGTCCATCCAGCAGCTTCAAGGCTAGTGATGACATATCAGACTGTGATGTGATTGTGTTTGAGTGCATCACCTTTGGTTCCAGTATTGTAATCATGGCCTTTGACGCTTGACTACAACCACCTGGGAAAACTCAGACTGCACATGCGTTGCCAAGCCGTAAGTGCCTCAGAATCAGATGCTTATTTTGAAAAAAATATATATATTATTTTGTCAGTTTCTTTGTTCCTTGAATTTTTTCTGTCAAGCATTTTTTTTACTACTTTTTTTTATACAATTTGAATGCTATTGATAAAACACATATGTTGACTGTTTCTGCAAATAGAATAAATCATCTTCTGGAAAATGGGGAACATATCTTGATAATTTCTTCCACCTGCAACATTTGAGTTATGACTGGGCCGTGGGTACAGAGTACAGAGTATTCTTGATTGATGAATGCTTGTGTGGACCTATTAGTGTGACTGCAGTCCCTTAAACTAAATACTCACTGAGGATTAACTTGCTTCCACTTGATGTTAGCAAGTGAAAATAAAGGATATGAATACTGTGTTTATGGTTATGTTTTTTTTTTTCTTGTAAGATATGTGGGGTCCAAAAACCAGGAGCCTACTTGTGGGGTCTCACAGCAAGATGCTTAAAGGTTTTTCTTGTTCTGGTTGCATGGATAGGATTATAAATGTGTTGGGGTTAAGGTAAAGGTTAGGCATTCTGGTTTGAAGGTTTGGATGGGGAGTGAATTGGATAAAAGGTGGGACCCCATGAGGATAAAAAACTGTGATTATATGCATTCAGGATAAAAAAGTAATTTTGACTGATGTCACCGTTTAGCCCTTGTATCAGATTTTTCTTCATTAATTATTCAATCTGTTTTCAGATCAGTTCTAAGAGCTCTAGTCTTATGCATTCAGGTTTTATGCATTCCCAGCTAATCAGAGCAACAAAAAATAGCATCAACCGATTGAACCAAAGTTGCACCAGTATCTCAAGCTGGTCAATGACGATGTTGAGTGTGGAAACATTGACACCAAGTAATAAAGTGACTGAAAATTGTCCGCTGGTGTTTGTATACTGGAGGGATTTACATGCACCTTAACCTTAAAGTCAATGTTTTGGCTCTAACTCATCCTCCCTCATCTAGCAGCAGTCAATGCATTTATTCTCTTCCAGATCACCACACAGAAGCTTCATCAAGAGCTCAAAGCATCATATCCTAATATAATTTGTCAACATGTAGAAACCTTTTGAAGAGAAATAAAAATGTGGATCTGATGTTTCTGTGGACTGGTTTAAAGGTGGTGCTAAAATGAGAATCACTTGTCAATCCCAGGTCAATTAAATAAATGTGGTGGACATCCACAGAGGAAAAAAGCGACGGAGCATTTCGTCAGGGATTCTTTTCTTTTTTGGAAATACCTGGGATAGGATCTGGGAAGATACCTGGCAGTCATGAGTTTGTTTGGATATGATTTTCATCTTTTCTCTCTCTTCTTTTTTTGATCTTTCTTTTTCTCCGATTCACATACATTCAAGTTTCATATTCTAAAATGTGAATCAGAAATGTTAACGGAAACCGGGCTGTTATTAGGATTTGTTCTGTTTTTGGTTGCTGTTTGTTCACTTTAGGCAACAAAGCTACTCAGCTAGGTTTAGGAAAACATCAATTTAGTCGAAATACATGTTATAAGGCTGTTAATTTGCATGTATATTGTTGAATGAGT
The DNA here is from genome assembly GCA_037177055.1 of Atherinosoma microstoma. Lineage (NCBI taxonomy): Eukaryota > Metazoa > Chordata > Actinopteri > Atheriniformes > Atherinidae > Atherinosoma > Atherinosoma microstoma. Next base: position 4,056,243 of record JBBBVU010000023.1, on the reverse strand, counting down.
CTGTTGGGTTCCGCATGATGTGAATACTGTAATATAAAGGGTGTGAACTCTGCAAACGACCAGGAAATTTGTCACATCCGTGTCCACTGACTGGACCTGTAATTCAGGTGAATGACAAGCCTTTTTCTGGACCTGTGCAGTTCTCCAAGCAGACTATAGGAATATGACTGCAGGTGTCTGTGTGCATATCTATAATCAAGCTTAAACAGGCTGTCAGGCCAAGAATGTGCTTGCTTTGCACATATTTAGCAAACTCAGAACAAACAAAGTATCCAGATTGTAGGGATGTAAGTATGAACATGGAGACGATGGAGGAAGCTAGCATTTGACCGATGTTAGGATCATAGAAGAAAAATGAACAGGTGTTGCATTGTAGATGTTTTGTAAAACCTATAAATCAAGGATTGTTTATTTTAACACTTCATCTTCATGGTATTTGTCCCAGATGAACAAATAAACAGACAATCCACACAAACACAAGACAAGAGATGTAGTCATCATACACCAGCATTCATGGAACTGAAAGCAAGCTTAATCCAAGCCTTAGACCTCACACTTTCCACCTGTGACGTCGCCATCAGTCCAGTGCAATCTATTTCAAATGTTATGTGACTTCCATTGACATCTATTGAGCTGCAGCGAACAGTGAAAAATGACCCAAAAAAAAGGCCATGTGTGTTCAGGTGTGATCTCCAGGAGTCCTGTCCAAAGTGTCCTTACATGATGAGCTTGCAGACCCACAAACGTACAGGCGAACATATTGGATAACTTTGTAGGTCAGTCGGATATTGAACTTTGCTGGAAGCTAACTTTCGGGATGACACGGACGTGTTAACAGCCTTTCATAATTGCAATTTTTGGTTCAACTTTGTTTGTCCGACTAACTTCTCCAAGCATATGTGGCAGTTACAGGGCAGATTAGCGAAATGCTGCTGAGTATAATTGGTTATAATTTTCTCCTTTCATGCTAAATTAGTTTTGAATCAACTCTGCATGTTGAAGTGAACCTAAATGGAAATCTATTCAGCAAATTCCAGCTGGAATAATTCATGTAAACATGCAGATTTGTGTGCCTGTGCCTCATGAAGATTGGTTGCAAGGTCACAGGTGCAGTTAAATTCTGCAAGAAGATCTTATCTGAAGGGATTATGCAGTCCTAATTTTAGGGCTGAGAGCTCCTGCAACATATACAATCCCTTCCAATGATGGCATAATTATCTTCATTAATATCTCACATGGAGGTCGGATGTCCCTGAGGTCAGATTAAAATCAGCTCTCATCAACGCCCACACAGATCCTGTCTATATCTCCATAATCCTTGAGAATGTTTTCACAGTGGCGAGTGGTCTCTTGCAGACCTGATGCAGATCACGATTGGTTTAAAGTGACCCGAGAAGCACCGGCAGAGCTATAAGTAGATGTGAGTGGGTGTATGTGTGTGTTTGAATAGGAACATTCATTTTTGCACACTATCACTGTCACAAAGGGCCATCAACCTGACAAGGTGGAGTTGAGCTCCAAAAGCTAAAAGTATTTGGCCCCTGCACACTATTTTCAACGGAAGCATCTGGATGGGGCCAATTTGATCTCAACCTGAGTGGAACCTAGACAAACCCACGCACGGGGGCCCCAGAAGCAGGGTGGAAAAAAAGAAAAAGGAAAGAAAAAAAAGAGAGAAGCTTGCTGACCACTTGTGTATGATGGAAAAGGGAAATAATAGGTGGGTATGGGTAAAAAGACGGCTTCTCAAGTACAGGATGTTGTTGTAGCAGGTAGCCAGTCATCCAATTTCCTGCTTCCCAAAGAAAACAAGAGCTTGAGCTCAGGAGTCCCCAGACTTACAATGGTGGGCCTATGCTCAGACTCCGGCCAGCCAAACAAAGCCTTCAGAGGTTACTGCCCTTTCTGCTGGTCTGTGGGGACTGGAGCTGGCGGGAGGGTGGGATGGTTGTTCCACACACATATACACAGAGTCGGGGTCAAGTGTTACTGTACGTCTGACCGCTCTGGGCCCCTGCTGCAGCTGCTGGGGGTGGCATGACTCCAAGCCAATCCTGTCCACATCCCCACCCTCACTCAGCCTCCATTAGGGTCTATTATTGTATTAGTGGTAATAGTAGTCAAAATAAACCATGTCCAATTGTAATGATAGTATTAATATCAGCAGTGTAAACTAATGAACCTGGAATGTTGTTCTTACACCATAGAGGTTCCTTTTAAAGACACAGGGGTGGCCAAATTTATGGATTAGATTTAATTCGGTGGTATTGTGATTGTGGGATGTTGAAGCTTGCCAAAAACACCCAAGAAGGCAGAAAATGTAGGTTTCCCTTTCAGCTATCTTTTAGAAAAGTAGTTCATCTGTGTTAAACATGTTTTCTTACCATGTCAAAAAGTCTTCAACACCTCATTCGAATTTCATTCGGACAACAAACTGACTTGCTCGAAGAAAATCTCGACAGCGAATTAAAAGCTGCAGTCACCAAAAAATCTGGACGAAGACGGTCCGAGCTAGCTGTGATTATAAAAGCAGATTCAGCTGTAGGAAACATTCTTGAAATAACTCCTTTTCTTTGAACACAACCTTCTCTGTGGGCAAAGAGCAATAAGAAAACATTCGTCAGAGCTCCGAGCAGTCGCTGACTTCACCCCTCAGCACTCAGCAGGAATATTCCTAAAACAGGTTTCCAGCAAATTCAGCCAAACACTCGATTTAAGCGAGCGGGCTCTCAAATAGCACAAAAAGCTAAAAATGCTGCATTTGTGGACAAATTCAACCTGCGGTTACAAGAGCAGCTGCATGACGGTGTTTCCTTTTGAAAAACATTTCCAGTTGTGAGTCAGTCAGATGGATAAAACAGGATCGATGGCAAACGTGGCGTGCTCCTCAAAGGCCGAGAAAATATAGTAGCTGACAACATGGTAGTTACCAGGATGAAACATTCACTTCATCATATATCACTGGTACTTCTAGCACTCAGTATGTTGGAAAATTATAACTGGAAAGTTCTAACAACCATTATTTTTGTGTGACTTTATTTAAGGAAATGTAGGTATTTGTAAATTGATTTTTGATTAAGGGGCATGTTTATTTTGTTTTTACTTAATCTTCTCTAATGATTTACACCAACATTATTATTTTCAGAGCTGCAATTTAAAAAAAAAAAGTTTAATTAATGAAATTCTGGCTATTAGAATATAGAAATTTAGAATATAGAATAGAATACACAGTCAATTGAATACTTTTCCTGAACAGAAATCTGAACACTGGCTAAATTGTAACATTTTATGTAGTTCTTACTTTTTTTTTTTACAAAGGATTTGGATAAATCTTTTCTTCTTCTTGTAATCGCCCTGTAAATCTGAAAACCTTGTCAACAGATAGAAAAAAATAAATTGCCATGAGTTTACGAATGATTTTCTGTAAATTAGGTGATAAATGACATACAAACGAACCCTTCTTGTTAAAATGTTTAGAGTAAAGTTGGTGTAGTGCAACTACAAAAAGAGATTTCTGGTTCAGTAAGTAATAGAAAAAGAAGTCTCTGAAGATGTAAATTGTAAAATGCTTTACATTTTTCTAAAGGAAACCTCTATTTGATGGAAAAAAATACATGACTAAACAAAAAAAACTCTTATAAATCTTTAACTAAAGAAATCTTAGCCAATTTCATTACAATTGTCAAAAATAGCTTAAAGATGCACAACAGAACTTTTGCAATTTTCTGTGTGATGCACCCCCTCCACAGCTAATCCGGCATCCATCTTGCATCCTACTACTGTGAGCTCTCTCCAGACAGTAAAAGTCTGTTTTATCTTGACTTTTGTCTTATGCCTTGCACTGTCACTTTCTCTCTTTCTCTTTCTGTCTTCCTCCAATAATGTCTTCTTGCGTTTCTTTGCTGAATCACCTGCAGCTGGTATGTTTATATCCGTTTGCTAGTGTGCAACATGGTGTGTAAAGAGAAACTCAGCTGCAATGTCACAATGTCATGTAGCGTCCTGGATGAAATACTTGTATAGTGCAGTTTCTCAGCGTCGGGATGCAGCTGGGCTGCGACAACTCCAGAAATGCACATAATAGATGTCATTTTGCCGTTGAACGAGACCTGAACGCAGAGTTGTAAGGTCGGAAAGTTACGTAATGCATCTTTAAAATAGGGCCTTATGAAGTCAAATATGCACCGATTTGCATAAATATCTAATAATTGATTGTAGTAAAAGAAACAAAGTCATCAGGATTTTGATTTTATTTTCCAATAATCTGACAGAAGGCTAAATAAAAAAATCATGATGGTGAGCAGATTTGTCAGAAACTCAAGATATGCTTTGTAAAGTCATTTGTTTCTCTAACTTTACTTCATTAGAATCAAATTGCCAATATTGAGACTGAATATCATATTTAAAGTAAAAATCTGTAGTTTAAAATAGTAATTTTCTTTTATAAGTTTAATCATCACCTGAAACACAGAAGTCTTGCTAAGGTTCCAGTTTTTAAATCGGAAGTAATTATTATACAGCAGTGCTTTTGTTTAGATTTGTGCTGAGTCAGGACTGTAAAAGTTTTTTATTTAGTTTTTACAGTGCTGCGTTTGAAAGGTGAAGTTTAACTGAATAGTGCAGAAAGATCTGATGTTTCACCTGCTTCACACAGGAGAGTGTTTATTTTCTTTAAAAACCCAGTGCCTTGATACGCCTCCAGCAGCTCTTGGCGGGAAAAAATGTCTTGATGGATCGCCGGAGGTGTGAAGGTCAGCTCTACAAGAGGTGACCGTAGAAATTAAAGCATGTCCTTCTCCTAATGGGCTCTGCTCCACGAGCTCCATCTGCTCCTGAGACGGCAGCTCGCTGGCCACTTCAAAGAGTCTTTCAACTAAATCTGACTGAGGAGGACGCTGCCGTGGAGACGCAAGACAGAGAGGAAAGATAAAATCACAATGGAAGGATGAAGGAAAGGCTTCATATGTTTTGTCTTTGGAAGAGCTAAAACCTTATGGCATTTAAAATAAGAAGAGTAATTCCATTTATCCTTCAGAGACCGATGATGACAGACTTATTTAACAGGATTCTGGGAATACTAAACATAAAAAAAATCTCTGTTTCTTTTTAACCATCATGTTTGAAAAACTGACAGTAAAAATCTGTCCGAGACACGTCTGTGTCTGCTTACATCGAAACTGCAAAAGACCGCAGTACGCTGGGTTTTATCGGACGAAACGGACCCAAGAGAAACTCGGTATAAGAACCATGTCCCTCTTTCCTCCTGCTCTTCCCTCCTCTCTGTGATGTGGGAGCGGTGGACACACATCCTTTCTTTCTTTTTCAACCTTATTGTTATTTTAGGCCACCTGCAAATCCATTACCCCAGTTCAGCTTCTCTGCTGTGTGTCCGTTTTCAGCTTCTAACACATGTAAGGCAGAAACAGTCAGAAAGGGAGGAGGAAATATGCGATGCCTTCCGCACATCCTCCCAAGACGACCGTTGTGTTGAAGGAGGCATACAAGCAGCATGTGTTTGCATGAGTGTCATGTCAGAATGAGTGTGTTTGCATCTGTGTGAGCTTGCATGTCAGACCGCATACCTGTGGGTAAGAGAACGAGCCTGCCGAGTAGGCCTCGTGTGCAATGGTCACTGATGCAGCTCGCCTCCATTTGTCCTTCTCCCCAAGCCTCTTGTCTCCGGTGATTAGTGACTCCTGCGGGGGTGATAAATCTTCGATTTCCATTGCACAATCAGTCAAGATGGGCCAAAACTGAGGAGCCACACAGCATTAAATTATGTGAGACTTCCTGCAAAGGCTCCTTTGGCTGTAGCGTCCTAAGTGAAGTGGATACCAGAGCCTCAGGCCGTGGGACTCAGGTCTATGGCTCCCTCTGGTTGGTACTTTGACCCGCTACCTCCTGCTTGGTGTGGAACCAGGAAACCCAGAGGCAGTCTAACTCTGAAAATCATCACACAGAGGACCATTCAATCACAGTGTTTGCAAAGCAAAGTGAACATTGAAGGCCTTGTTCACTAGAATGCACACACGGCATGATTGTTGCAGGCTGAGGCTTCACCGTTTGTCTCAAAAACATCATCAAGACTGAAGAAATGCAAACAAAATCAATTTTAGATGAATGTTTCGGACACTGCAAGACTATTTTTGGGGGATTTAATTTAAGTAACTTTTAAATGATCTGTAAAACCAGCCCTCCACTCATTTGTGTTGATCTGCCTGCCTTCTGGTTAGGATATGTCATGGTTTGAGTAACCAAAACTAATTAGTTGAGTTCAGAGAATAATCATTTATCCAAACCAGGATCAGCGTTAACGTTGTCCTGCTTGAAGATGTAGTGCAACCTGGAAACGGGCATTTTTTTAAGCCTTCTTTGGGCCTTTTAAAGAACAATTATTAAAAAACTATCAAGTCAAAAAAAGATCCTTGATATTCACCTGAAAAATAGTTCCTGTTTTAAGAACAGGAATAAAACTCTTTTTACTCTGTGTGCATTACAACAAAGTCCTGAGTCTGCATGTCTGAGAAACTCACTTGATAATAGGTGGAAGATTCTAAAATGCATTCTGGCCCATGAATGGTCCCGTTAGGATCTATGAGTTTTCTTCTTATTCTATCAGGATGGGTTCTGTTATGTCATTTGAGAATGTTGTGCTAATTGTTGCACCAATAGTTTAAGAGTTCTTGGTGGAGGCAAGTCAATGCAGGCAATGGAGGCAAAGTCAATGCAGAGGTATGGAGATAAGATTGTGCAACCAGTAGTAATCCCATATCTCCACAGCCTGGGACCAAACTGTCCTCCAAGGTGACAACACTCGCCTCCACAGAGTCGGGTTTATCAGAGACTAGCTCCAGAATTTGGGAGTGGAGAAGACTCAGTGGTCTGCCTGCCAGCAGAGTAAGCTTGGCTGTGCTACGTGAGACAGAATGACCAACACAAGCACATTTGTTGACATGAAACTTTTCAGGTCTTTACTTTGTCTTTTCTTTTCTTACAGGTTAGATTTCAGGTTATTGGATTAGTTCTTGCTGGTTTTTGTTTCAAGTAGGCTATTGTTTCATTTCCTCAGTTTACTCTTTGGTTTATTGTTGCTTTCATAAGTTCATGTTGGGGTTTCTGTGTTTTTGTTTGTTCCTTGAGTCAGTCATTATTTATTATTAATTGTATTTTAAGATTTCATGTCGTAGTTTCATTAATATTATTGTTAATCTCACTTCTTGTTTTATTAAATAGCATTTGCCCGCTTGTGTTTTCCATGTAGCCTAACGTTCTTCCTGTTCTTGTTTCACATTTGGGTTTCAGTTACTGATTACCATACCTGCTCCTCGTTCGTAATTGTCACCTCCGGTATAAATCCTCCGTTTTCTCTTCGTTTGATGCCAGATCTTCCTCTAAGCGCCCTGGGTTTACCTTCATCTTCTTCTTGTGTTGACAAGTTCCTTGGTTTTTCTGCAACTGCTGTACTTTGACTAAAAAAAAGCCTTCAATTACAAATGATACATGTAAACTCTGCATTTGGGTTCTGCTTTACCATGCCTCGCAACAGGTCTGTAGAAATACGTTCCAATCAAATACAACAACAAATTCTCAGTCTCTGCAGAACAGTAGATTTATGGTCTTAAAGGTAAACTGATAATGAACTTTGAACTCCATCATATGAAGAATTAGTCAGCAGTTGTGACCAACGTCTCTGTTCATTACTCGTAGGTCCCCCTGTCCAAACAATCCAAGCTTGAGGAGAGCTCGGTCCTGGAAGTAATGCCATGGAGAAGGAGAGAATTCATCTGTCAACACAAGGGCTCCAAGTGTACCCCGGGATCATTCTGGCTGCATAAAGGTGTCATGGCTGCTAGACAGTGTGACTAAAACAACAAAATGTCTTGACTCTGAAAACTCAGTCTGAGCACCGTTTCACATAAACATCTGACAATCAAAACACAAACTTAGGCAGCCACTGCAGACTCGTACGAAATATTTACGAATTTCTCCTACTGTCCATCAACCTCATGACATTTTCCATGGTGGTTGAGGAAAAGCGCTTTGGAGAATATTAATGATATTACTGATGGCTAAGTTCCTTTTTAATACCCCATGAACATCACACAACAATGGCAGGCTACTTTCCCCCCGGGCACCTGATGCAGTTCCAGCTATGATGTTTCAAAATGTCTGAGAGGAAAAACTTAGTTTAAATGTTTTGTCATGTCATAACTCCCCACTCCCTGGCCTGTCTGCTGCAGTGTCCTAATTGCGTTGTATTGACTACACCTGTGAAAGCGTGAATAAAAGGCAAGCCTGGTGACTCTTGTGGGGTTTAGCACTCTTACTGCTGGAGTCTGCTAGGAACAGAGCGCTTACACAGTGGTGTAACAAATTAGAAAGATTAGCATCTTCATAGGCATTTACTTTTCATGTGTAGCTTTAGGAAATGCTAATAGTGAACAAACACATGAAGTTAGCTTCTACTGAAGAGCAAAAAGTCCACAACCAGTCCTTGTTTACTGGTTTAAAAGTAGAGGAGATTAGCTAACTTCACACAGCTAACGTGTACATGTTAGTTCAGTGTAACATGCTAGCACTGAACGTTTAGCTTTTGTTGTGGGGGCATTGCTTTTATAATAGTAAATAATTGAGTTCCCTATAGCCTATGCTGAGAGACTGCATGAAAACTCATGTCTGCTCTTACAGAGGCCAAAAAAAATATTTGACTTTGGAGTTCACAGTTGGCAATTTAGACAGGGATTATATAAATATTTTTGATTTTGATTTTTGATTTAGATAAGAAACTGAAGAAAAGGGCAGACTGCCAAAAACACTTATCAGGAGTGTTTAGGAAAAGTTACTCTACACAAAGGGAGAAATATTTCCTCCTCAAAGCTGCACTTGTCAATGTTTTTATATGAATAATTGGATTAAATGGAAATAAGTCACGAGTCATTTAATACTGATTTAAAAGGTTTCTCCTCACCAATTCTTTTTTTTTTTTGATAACATCATTCTCATCCAAAGCATAAAACCAATTTTCATGAAAAAAAAACTCTTTGGAGCACAAAAGATCACCGACGGAGCAAAATTAAGAGAATTTGGTTTTCTTTTTGTGCTTAAGCTTTTTGCAAACACTTTCACAACTTTTCAAGGTGATGTTGATGGTTTTTTTTTCAATTTATTTTGTTTTTCATTGAATCTCTGCCATCACTTGTCAGAAACAAACAAAAATCTACTCCATGCTTGAATGTCAGGACATTGGGAAGATGTTGCTATAAAGTTTGAAAATGATTAAATGTTTCACTATAGCAGATATGTAAGCACACTGAGGATCAAAAACAGACAATATTAATAGTGTATTACATAAAAGTAGCTAATATTTATTTATATCACTTATTCACTGCCTGGCCAATAAGAATTTACCACCAGGTAGGAGCCTCCTACTGCATGGACAATTATCTTTTAGCTGGCAACAAGTTATTTAACCCCAACTTCTCATTGCTTCTCATAACTGAAACAACCATGTGGAAAAGATGCTCATCTCTTCCATGCAGAGAGAAAATCTAAGGAGATGCAGAAGCTAAAAAAACGGTGTTAAGAACTGTCCAGCGCATAATTAAAAACTGGATGGATAGTGGGTCTTGAATGTGGTCGTGAAAAATCCTGAATGATGGTGTGGTGATCAGTGATCACTTAAACGTTTGGTGAAATCAAATCGAAGGAAACAGTAGAACTATGTTTAATAGTGAAAGTAAGAACATTTCCACACACGATGTGAACTCAGGGGACTGGGACTGAACAGCTGTGTAGCCATAAGAAAACCACTAATCAGTGAGGCTAACCGGAGAAAAAGGCTTTAATTTGCTAGAGAACATAAAGATTGGACTGTGGAGCAATGGAAGAAGGTCATGTGGTCTGACTGACCCTGTTCCAGAGTGATGGAAGGTCATGTGGTCTGATGAGTCCAGATTGACCCTGTTCCAGACTGATAGGAGCATCATGGTAAGAAGAGGGGCAGATGAAGTGACGCAGCCATCATGCCTAGCATCTACTGTAGAAGCCTGTGGGAGCAGTCTATGATCTGGGGTTGCTGTAATTGGTCAGGTCTGATGAGGTCAGCTGATCACCTAAATGAACTGAATGATTTTTCCTTCCATGATGGCACGGCCATTATCCAAGATGACAACGCCAGGATTCATGGGGCTCAGATTGTGAAAGAGTGGTCCAGGGAGCATGAGATGAGACATTTCACACATGGATTGGCCACCAGAGTCCAGACCTGCACCCCATTGAGAATCTTTGGGAAGTTTTGGAGGTCTAAGTCCCATCATAACAACAAGATCTCAGTGAAAAATAAATGCAAAACTGGATGGAAATAAATCTTGTGACATTGCAAAAGCTTATTGAAACAGTTCCACAGTAAATGCTTGGAGTCCTCCTTTTTTTATGGTCAGGCAGTGTAATTAACTTTCTAGCATTAATAAAAGCATTTTTCATTTAATTTAATTAATTTCTACCAGAAGCAGGACTTGATTTGTTTTGTCAAAGAGGTTTTTGTCTTCACCTGAAAAGAATTTTAACACTCACTGGCTGATCAATAAATGGCACAGTTATTGAGTATCAGCTGCACTTTTACTACCTGCAATAAATTCCAAGGATTTGGGTTTCCATACAAAGTCTTAGACAGAAGAAGGTTGAGGTGTGTGTTTTTTGTGTGTTTTTTTTTTTTTTTCTAACTACAGGTGTTGTCATAAAGAGATGACCGTGAGCGAACAACGGGCCGCCTGTGTGAGGTAATGTCACGCATAAGAGCGTGGCAGCAGCAACACCAGCAGGTCAGAGTGTGTGTTTGGACAAGGTGTCATTTCTAAAGCATTTGATGTATAGTGTTTCTTTATGAGTGATGCTGCTGTGAGATTTTAAAAGTAAATGTTAAAGCTGATTAGTCGAGAGGTAGGGTATAGAAAACATCTGATTGTGCTGCTAGTTTAAGATTTCCAAAGCAGCTGTTACTCTGGCAGAATGAGATGAAACTACACAAATATTTGCTCAAAGTTTCTCATTCGGGCCTGCAGATGATTTTCAGTGAATGTAAATGCAGCCGTACAATGAGACCGGCTCGGCTTGAAGATATGCAGGCTCCCCAGCTCTGTCTTCTTCTGTGTTTTTAACGACCTGTGGAATTACTGTGAGCCAAGACTGTGACTGTATTCACCTGTGCCAGCACCCTCAGTCTGGCCTGCGTCCAAAGCAGCTTTGAGAAGAAGCAGAAGTCAGCTCAGCCATGGTCGACCAGGATTTGTTAAACCTTGTCATCCATCCCATCCCATCCAACCCACCACCACCCATCCATCTCTCCGGCTACCCATCCCTCCACCCACCCCCACACTCCAACTCCCACCAGCCCTTAAGTCTGAGCTGTATGAGCTTGTAGCGTGACAAAGTGTGTGTTTATGTTTGCCTACTTTTGCGCATGTGTGTGTGTGTGTGTGTGTGTGTGTGTGTCTCTCTGCAGGTACATGTGCGAGTGTGTAAAGTGTACAGTGTCTAAGTGCCTGGCGTTTGTTATTCTCTCTGCAGCCACACTGTCTTTCATCAGGGCCCGTCCTGCAGCCCACAGACTCTCAGTATACAGTTTCACAGTCTCGGGCCCCCGTCTGCTCCACGTGGGTGGATGATTTCTAACACATGGGAACCTTGGGAGCCCACGCTTTGCTGGAACAATAGAAGACCTGTCAGTATCAGGGCAGTGGAAGAGGACGAGACTGCAGGCGGTGATGTCAGAATCATTCACACCCACCCACACTTCCTCTACTCCTTTTTTTGGCTCCCAGACAGAGATGCTTGCAAACAGAAGCATCCACAAAAACCAAAACAAAAAGGAAATTGTTTCTGGATAGCTTGTAATGTGAAAAAGCATGCACATATTTACAAAAACAACCACCAATGTAACTGAAATTGAAAATACAGTAAAATCCCTGCTTCTATTATATTTTTCTTCCTGTGTGATTTTTAGCTAGCCCATCATTTTCTTCTAATTATCTAAACAAGGGAATTGATTAATGAAATTTCTACTTTTTATTCCTGTTTGTTAATGTTCTGTTTGCAAAATGTTTTAAAACCAAACTGCATTTTAGTTAAGACAGCTTAAGACCATGTCAACCATGATATTTTGTGGACGATACAACACACTGACTTTATTTACATGTTTTGTTTTCTGTCATTTGTAAAATCTGAAGAATATGAAATCTACTTCAGGAGTTTACGGTAAGTAGATTTCATGCAAGACCAGCTTTCAGTCAGTTTGACAGGTTGCCAAGAATTTGCTCCTCCGAGACAGACTTTGATGAAAAATGGTCGATCTGAAAGAGAAGCTTCTTTAAGACGATGCAAGAGAAACGTCTGGAGGATCTGAATGCAGCCGTCTCATACACCAAACTGAAGTCCATCGTGCTCATTTTTAGTTTTTCTAGACAGTTTCTTGTCTGCTGATTTGGACACATCACTAAAAAGTCCATGAAAACTTGAATTCTTCCAATTTTTTTCTTCTTGCTTTTTGAGCACAATCGCTTCTGAAGTTTCAGGTATATCATTGTAGCTTAAATTTCCATTTTTAATCAACAATCACCGAGAATTGTTAGTGGCTAAATCTAACCACAGTACTGGAAAACAGTAAACTGAAAAAAGAACAGAAAACCAAAATTTGTCTGTCCTAAATTTGGCTTAAAAATAAGATCCAATGAAAACTCCCAGCACCTCTTAAGCCTCATTTATGCTACTGCATTAAATTGCTTCTTTTATTCAACCAGCTAAATGACTTTTTAAATGAACATGGAAATCATGATAAATTTCAGTCAGGCTTCCGACACCATCACAGCACTGAAACAGCTCTGGTCAAAGTGTTAAATGACATTAGGT
>JBBBVU010000023.1:3964384-3991935 GCA_037177055.1 Atherinosoma microstoma | reverse complement strand
TCATGGATGTGCAGCAACTGTGTGATGCTATCATGTCAATATGAAGCAAAATCTCTGAGGAATGTTTCCAACACCTTTTTTAATCTATGACACAAAGAATAAAGGCAGTTCTGAAGGCAAAAGGGGGTCCAACCTGGTACTCATAAGGTGTACCTAGAAAAAGTATGTGAAAGAAACTGAGAGATGATGACCATCAATGAAGAAAGAGGTGACTCCAAGTATCCAGGACAAATCAAATTAGCATATCAAAGAGCAAAAATGTTTAATTGATGCACAGGATGGTAGCTCATCGTGAAGAATTATCAAGTAAATATACTACATCTGTGACTACAGAACAGACAATTAGCTAACAAACACTTCCAAACACAAACAAATCCAGCTTTGCCTTTTTTCTTAATATTAAAATGTTAATCTTTCATTAAGTTTGTGTTAAATTTTCTGTCCATTTCTGACTGCGAACCTTCTGTTTTGTTTTTGATTATTCTCTTTGTTGGATCAACTCTTTTAAACCAACGTGGACAAGATGCCTTGGGTGTTTTCAGAATTTAATTTTCAGCATCCAGATCTATGACACATGGACACATCTCACATGCTTACAAAGATCATGTGAGAAACAACCACTCTAGAACAACTGCTGAGCTTGTCAACTGTCCAATCAGCATAATTGCTCATCTTTTAATCTGTTTGATCATTTAAAAAGGAGATTTAAGGGGGGGTTCTATTAGAAAAAAAGACCCTCAATAGATTTAACTGCTTTGATCTTGGATTGTTCTTCCAGTAAATCAGTGCAATGTCCTTGTATTATCAGCAATCTTCATTTGTTTATCAGTCACCATCAGCCTTATCAGGAGCATGGGAGGAGTAAGAGAGACAGGAGAGGAAGACTAAAAGCTTCAGAGAGAGGAAGAGAGGACAGACAGAGAGGTGTTGTCGACAGCCTTCTTCACAACACCATCCCCCCACAGCCAAATCTGGCTCCCTCTTCTCTCCACATCCTCTTTTTCTTTTACTATGAATACGTTTGTCATTCGCTCCATCCATTCATTCATTAATTTTACCGTTTAACCTGACTTTTCTCCCTTTTAAAAGAATTTCAATCCCTTTGAACATGTTTTTTTCATTTTGCCTTCAGGTCAACACATCTCACTCTGTCTCTCCATAACTACAACAGCTGAGGCTATAATAACATTCATCCATCAAGCACAGCCAGCTTTGATCAATAAGCACTTTGAGTCCACTCTACAGCACCACACTGAACTTAAAATGTCTCCCCTCTGTCTCTGTCAGTACTTATCTCCCTGCTGACAAAGCTATATTAGATTCAGGGGTAAATGACTATTACAATAGATTTCACAATGCTTTTTAGCAGTGTGTGTATGTGTGTGTGAGTGCATGCTCTGCAAATGAAATACATGGGAAACGATCAATTGCCACTGCCAATGTTCTTCAGTTTTTCAATTCATCCTGGAGGATCTAAAGAAGTTGTAAATCTTGTCTTAGTCGTAACAGCGCGGTTGTATCGACGCAGCAATGCATCACTCTGTGAATATTGAACCCAGCTGTGGTTCTTGAGCCTGTGTCACTTTTTTTCATGCTTTATTTAGTTTAATCTGACATGTGATGTAAATTTGGAGCCATAATTGAAAAGTGACAGTGAGCCATAAAGAGTTGATTTCCATCTGAGAGCCTCTGTTATGCATTTGGGAAAAGCAATAATGTAAAAAGAAAGAAATGATTCACAATTGAATCTTTTTATGCTATTAACACAACACGTGCCTTCTTACATAACTTCTTTTTTTTTTTTGCTGGATCACGTACGTTGAATTTTACAATAACAACGTATATGATGGTTTATCCTGAACAGTTTGAGTAGAAATCAATCAACACAAACTATTTTTTGTACTAGGAGGCACACTAGAGAACTCAGACTAAAAAGAGTTGTTTAATTTACAGGATGCAAACAAAAATATGCACTATTTTATGGGAACTTAGTCTCAGTAAACTGGTGGTTGATGAAATTGTTGAGTCAACACAGGCTACTCGGACTGGATTAGATTCCTTTATTTGTCATTATCAATGGGCATTTGCATACACAAGAAAAGAAATGATGTTTCTCTACCAACAGTATGATTAAAAATATAACATCACAATAAAAATAGATTAAAAATGGATTAAGACATAAGCACTGCTGCTGGCTCGACTTCTAAACGCAACCATTTTTCCATCCCACTCGCGCCTAGAGATAGAAATTAGTTAATTTGCCCACTAGTTGTAAATGGTGAGATGGTCACGCATCCCTTGGAGGTTGTTTTGTCAGGTAATGCACACTTTACTTGAATCATGACACATGAACTTAAAGATATGTAAACCATAATGATTTGGTTTATGTTTTTTTTTTTACTTTCCAACCATGTGATGTTTACATTTTAGACCTGTGTACTTAAATTCTTATCCTAACCATGTACTTTTAACTCATATCCCTAAACATTCATAAATGCAAGCACAGTTGAAAAGCGCATATGTATAAACCCACAAAAGTAACTCCACCATTTTCCAACCACTTTAGCCGGTTTAGAGTTGCCAGAGCCCATCCCAGCTGCCATCAGGCAAGAGGTGGCATACATCCTGGACAGATCACCCCTCCACCACAGAGAAAAATAACCATGCAACCTCACTTTTAGACTGTAGGAAGCCAACTTACACAGGGAGAACCTGCGCATGGACTCAGAGAACATGCAAACTTCACACAGCCGAGGTTCAACCATGCAACCTTGTTGTAAGGTGACGGTGCCAACCACCACACCCCTGTGAAGCCTGCAAAAGCACTTAAATATGTCAAAATACATTAACTGTTGCAGAGCCTCAGTGTCTGCAAAGTTGTAGCTCACATTGATTATTTTGAAAAAGCAAGCTACTGATAATTTCTCAAATCCTGCATCTCAGGCAGAAAGACAGATGAAGCATTTCATGGTTGGTACAACGGAGTACCACTTGCTAACCACGCATTTTTAAAGGGAAAGAAAATCACAATATTGAGCTGTGAATGTTGGCGTCAGCTAACATTAACTAGCATTTGCATGATGTATATCATCTGTACCTTAAGTTTTGTGTCCACTATGGCTGATTTAGCAAAGAAATGCAGGAGGACATTATTGTATGAAAGAGAGAAAGTGACAGAGCTATAGATAAACAGGAGTCGACTGACTTTTACTGGCTGGAGAGAGCTCGGAGAAGACACAGGATGCAAGATGGATGCTGAATTAGCCTTCATTGGGGTGCGCCAGAGGGCAAAAAATTGACCATGATTTTTTTGTTCTTTGTTTAAATTCATTAGGGAAAATTGTTAATTTCAAACAAATGTTTCCATTTGATGCACATTACCAGTTAACCTTATGGCTGGGATATACTCTCTGTATACGGAAGCGTACACGTCAATGTTCTGCTACGTCTGTCTATATACTTGCTGCAAAAGACGAAGACACAAAGCTGCCAAAATGAGTGATACTGCAGGGCACCGCTAGGGGGGTGGTACACAGCACTTGTATTCTGAAAGTGTCATCTACCGGTCGCATTGTATTTCCGGGCTTTTCTTTCCGCTAACAACAGAGATTTCGTGTTGAAAATAGACTTTGCCAATGAGGAAGAAGAATTGATTATTTTACTTTTACTGTTGAAACAAAAAAAGAAAAAGGTCTCATCGCCATTAGAGGCGGTATATGCGACCGATGTGCACATTTATGCGGTACGTGTGGCCCCTTCACCAAAATCGTGCATGAGCACCTCTAGTGTTCAAGTCAATATTGCAGCTTGTACAAAGTATAGGTGGCCTAAAATGTGTACAGTCTAATGGGTGACAAATGTTTATATTATTAGCATCCCTCTCTACAGCATAAAAGTTTATACCACACCCCTTTTACCAGCTTTTAAATGAACCGATTAGGACCAGTAAACTTCATCTTCTTTAGATATTTTCTATAAGTATAATCACCCAGCTGTGGGCTGAACTAATGCCTTAAATATGTCACTTTACTTTAAAAAGTGTCAATTCTCTGTTCAGTATTTAGATGCTTTAGGGACACCGGAAAGACTGTGAATATTTAAATAAAGGTAAGGTAGCTTTTTCTGTGTAATTATTATTTTTTTCCTCATCCTTTTTTATTTATTCCTCATGTACAACCTTCAAATTCACCATTAGACTTTTTGGGTGTCTTGCTTTTATCAAACTTGCTTAAGAGCCACCGTATCAGCCTACATGGTAAGAGAGTTTGTAGAGTTGCTTAAATTGAATAAACCAGCTACTAACCAGCCATAATGGTATATTTCCTCGAGCCTGTCTTGCACTGTAGTGAAACTTATCAGTGCTGGCTGTACAGAGTAGAGCTGATAAATTATTTATAGCTGTTGTGTACATCTAGATGTGCATCTTAATATCATCAAGGAGGAAATAACCTGTACAATTCCAGCTGTTATTGAGACTGAAGATCAACTAAATGGACAGGAAGGAGGAGGGAACACATGCTCCTAAAATGCTTTTTATCACGCAGTATCTTTGAATCTTATTTACTACTGAAACTAAACACAAATCCCATCTGAACTTTGTTTCCTACCTATTCTTATTTGAAATGTTTCTGTGGTTTTAGTGCCGCAAAATGGTTTGAAAAAGTAACAAGCATTGAACAGTGTTGTTGTGTAGAAAAGCTCCGTGAAGAGCTTTAAATCCTGTGGTTTTTTCTTGTGGTGTAGACTTCAAACCTCAAGAATGCATAGTCCTGCTCTGATTTACGTCAGCTTTAATGCTCGTTTTAATGTACACCACTCCTGCAGGGCTTGTGCCACTCTTTCCTTCCAGGTTGTGATCACTGCCTTGACTTAAGTACAGGGGGTAGAGACATGAAATGAGGTAAACAAGGTGAGGTTCTTTGAGTTTCCCCCCGGCACAAGACGAAAAACATGTCAAGACTTTCGTGCCAGGGCAAGTTTTTATGAATGGACTTTTTTTTAACTTCCTCTCTTCCTCTTTTTGTGAATGAAAAACAACTGGAAAATCCAGTAGAAAAGCTCTCAAGTCTCCCGGCAGTTGATTGGCAGTCATGGTGGAAGCTCCACCCATGGTTGCTAGGAGAACTATTACCAGGTTTCTGATTGGCTAGCAGGGGGGAACCGAGACTTCATTCATAAGTCGGCGTATTCACCCGGACAAAGGCGAGAAATTCGAGCCCTTGAAAGGAAATCTACCAATCAGGAAGCTCCACTGGCTCGAGCTGGAAAAGCAAGTCTCCATATTATCACCAAATCATGTCTGCAGCAGAAATGACAGCACAGCTGGCGTTTTTATGTTTGATTTTGTTTTTAAAGAAAGAAGTCTACATTCAGAGTTGATGTAACTGCAAACACCGGTCAGTTTTGACGACGCTTTAGTTTTGCTGCTGTTGCTCGACTAAAAACCAACAAACAAAATAAAGAAGGCACGCAACATCTGTTTCCCCTCACAGTTGCAGCGCTGGACTGTTTCCTAAAACAAAGTGGAGCCTGACAATCTAGGCATACGTGGCATTAAAAAAAAAACTCCAAAAAAAGAGCCCAGTGAATCTACACCATGCATACCCGCTTTATGGGTACATACGTTTTTAAACCAGAAAAACACAAATTGCGATACAAATAAAACAACAAAAGCACTTCTTTCTTTTTTTTTCTGGAAACAAATATGGACATATTGTGTATAAATACTTAAACCCTGTAGGTATTAAGTGACGCAGAGTTTCACACAGACCAAAAAAAAGAGGAGAGATTTGTAAAGAGGGCCGCAGCCCGCTGGGTAATCACTCGCCATCACTTCCCCTCGGCATTTTTTGTGAATGGAGCTCATTATGCATGCAGCCTCCACGCAGCTCCATTCACAAGCAGCGCTCCCTCCTCTCCCTGCTGGCTGCGTGGATCGCGCTCAACTCAGCCAAATGACCACAAACGGTTAACGGATGAATTATAAGATGGATGGATATTTGGACCAGCAAGTGCCTTACACTTTAGCAAATGTACGTATGGATCAACTTGGTTTTTTTTACTTGCCAGTTTTTTTTCTCTGTTTTTTGCCTGTTTAAAAAAAAAGAAAAAGAACAAATCTACCCGACTCAGCTAACCTACCGGGGTTTTTTATTTGTCTCCGCGTCGCGTCTCTGCACGAGTTCTAGCCGAAGCGGCAGCTGCGTGTGCGCGATCGGAAAACAGTTTGTCAACCCGCTTAAAACTGCCCCCAAAATCCTCTGAAAGTCAAACATGTTCTGTGTTGCATTTAACAGCGTTAGTCGATGGGTTCTTCTGTTGTCGGAAGACCGTGTCAATGTTGCCAAATGGTCACTTTGCTCAGACGCAAACAGCGAGTTTTGTTTTTTCCAAGAATGCCTCCATAACTGACTCGTGTGTTTTTCTGCTGCGCTTGATGTTTATTTACTGTAAAAAGCTCTAATTTATAATGCATTATCATTTATACTAATAATGATCTTTTAGTACCCTACATGGTAGCCTATATTTGGTTAAATCTGTTTAGTTGGTCGCTCCTTCTCCACTTTCATGTGCTTGCTTTTTTTTCTTTTTTTTTTAGAGGTATTAAATTGCTATGAACTGTTTTGACACTGGTGTGCTGTAAATGCCTTGTTGGAGTCTGTTACTCACTTCTCTGTTAACATGTATGGCTTTTGCAGAAGTCGCAAGGAAATGGGCCCCTAAATAGACTGTTGATGGCAGCAAAAAGGAAATTCATGGACACAGAATTACCCCCTCAGGAATCTGAAGGTAAAGAGGTGGACTTTACATGTTTCAGACTGAAGCTTCTTTACGTGAGGCTTGTTCACATCACGGTCTATGAACTCAAAGCAATGCCAGAAGTGATTTGTGCAGTGATTCAATACGGTCTCTCTTTTTCTCTGTTTCTGCTTAGACCTCTTCCAGGATTTAAGCCAACTACAAGAGACATGGCTCACAGAAGGTGAGACTTGCTTGCTTTTCTTCTTAAAGTGTACTTTGATTAAGTTGAATGATGAGGTTTGACATTGCGCCTTTCAATGCAAGAAAATAATATGTACAGACATTTAGATTGAACCCATCCCAGCTTTATGGTCTCCCATCAGTGCTGCAATAGGCTTATTTCAATTAAATTGAGTTGGTCCCCCCCACCACCACCTTTTTTTAAAAAGAGAATTTCCCCAAAACAATCCATGTGGAAAAAAAGATATATTCCCATGTTTGGCTGATACTAAACTTTCTGATGCAACACATATGCTCATAAAGCACAAAACAACCCCCCCCCCCCCCAAAAAAAAGTAGCCTGAGTGAGTACAGACGGGGCATTATTAGCTTGAGCATATCCTATTTTGGCCATGTTGGCATGTAGTATTCGTGCCAGGCAGCAGCCAAGGCAAACAAACTGGCTGTTTGGCTTGTGTCACTCAAAAGGCGCATAGCGATGAAATGAGGCCCAGTCAGAGGCAACTGTCAGCTTGTAGGCTTAATAAGTGCGCTGCTGACGTGAGCCCTAATAGAGTAATTATACTGTGTGTCAAGTAGGGGGAAAAACAACACAATCTGTGTCTCTTGAGTGTTTCTGGCGGTGATCTGGAGCAGAGCAATGGCAGGACCGTGAGTCTAGATGAACTGTAAGATGAATCACACCATGAGGTGTGAATTTTGTTGTGTCTGATGCTTTGATGTGGAGATTTAATGGGAAATTCTGCTCATTTTTTGGTATTTTATATTCTATCGTGAACCACGTCACCCTCATAAGTCTTTTTGGTTTTCCTAATGCTGCTTGAACTGAATGTTTGAGCATCACTGCACAGTGTGACGAATCTGGAGAGTTTGAGTTTATGTCCTCTGTCCTCAGTTGTGACTTAATAGTTATCTTGGAAATCATCTGTGGTCCGATATGAACTCCTTATCAGGTGCATGATTATGTCAAAAAATTGAAATAAATTGAATCAGATTTATCTGTTTTCTGTTCCTAAAGGCTTCGAGTTAAGCTCTTTCCAGCCTGGCATGAAAGACGTTTAGACTTTTAGTTTGAGTAGAATTCACTGCATTTGATTTATTACGCAAGACTAAAGGAAACCATCTTTATCTAACATAAGATAGGACACCAGTTGTTTCACCTTGATTCCTGTTAAAAGGGTTTTTTTCCTCTGAACTCTCACCTGCTTCCCTGTGCATACCCAGGACGAAGATTGAATCAAAGAAAATACACGATGCAATCTGCTGGTTTAGCTAGACGAATAATTAGCTTACATGACTCCAGTTATTATACATTACACTAATTACATAATGGATCTGTTTTAATTGGAAGTATAATTGCACAGCTTTGAATCGCAAAATTCATTTAAGTTGACTTTAAATGTCTGAAAAGAGCGAAGGAAGAAGTTTGTCACTTATCAGCAGCATCAAAGTTATCTATATGTGAATTCTGTAAGATAGATAATGAGACAGCTTGGTTACTGGGCTAATTCCTCCAAATAATCTCTTCATTTCATGGTTTTAAACAGTAGTTCTAATTTATTATTCTTTTTTTTTCTTTTCTTGTAAACAATTGTTTCAGAAACTAATTCCCTTTATTACTTTACTGTGGTATCTCATCTAGGCTTCTCTCAAACCACCAGATATTTGTCCCATCTGGAATAAATCCAGAATATTGTTGGGCAATGATTGGTTTCTTTGTCTGCACATAATGTGGGCTATTTTGAGATCAACCAAATCCTTCAATTTGAGCTTTTTTGATTTGAAAACGAGTCAATTAGACCTTTTTTTTGGGGACATTTTATCTATGATTCTTATTGCTCCTTATTGTTAAATGTATATTGGATGGTTGTTTGTTATGAAGGTGTTTCCCTGCAGTTCCAACACCGTATGTCAGATGTGGAAGTATAAAGTTGGACTGAACTGAAATGAAAATGCATTTTTAGAAGTAGTTTAAAACCGAAAATGTTGTAATTGAGCTCGGGGGGGTTTCGGTCAAACTCCCATATGTGTGCAGTTCCATCCACCAACCCCTCCAACCTCCACATAAAGACTTTTAGGCCTCTTAGGTGTTTTCCAGAAGTTGTAGCGTAATTATATCGTGAAGTTACAGCATCGGGATTGTGGACACATAATGGCTTAAATTTTTATTTCTGGTTCACATTGGCTGTGAGACTGGGTTGAATTGTCTGGTTTAAAGTAAGAAAAGCACATTAACTCAAGCAGGTGTGCTGTATTTAACTACAACATTTGAGCACAGTTTTAAGATATTTAGTACTCAGGCCAAGTTATACTTCCACTCCTGCAAATTTCATGGGAAAATAATGCTTTTTTTCCCCACTGTAATTGACCAAGAGCTAAAACATCCAACCAGTGCTTTCCTATTATGTTGGGTTCTGACATCTTATATAAAGCTCTTATACATAGACAAGGTATAAAAGGTGTTTGAACATTTTAAGAAATGCTCAAATGATTCAATATCTCACCAAGTTTAAAAGATTCGAGAAAATTCAATGACTGAAAACAGATTTTTATATAAGATGTGACCAACTTCTAGATTCATCTGATGCTCTGCTATTAAAAACAACCAAAAACTGTATATAAAGTTATTCAAACCAACTCAATGTACAGTATCTACAACAGTAACATTCTGCTTGTAAAATCACTACCATGTTGCTAAGAAATCTCTAGTTTGACCTGGATATCATGATGATGTCATTTCCTGTCAAACCTTCGACCGATTGGACAGCTTTTAACAGTAATGTCCAAGCGAGCAGAAAGTTCTATGTTTGTCTGAAAAGAAGAAAAATAATGCTCTTCAATCGCTGGAATAAAGCCAAGGCAAAGTTTTTGGCTAGCTTGCTTTTGTGAGGATAGAAGGTGAATAGTAGCATAAATAACTGTGAATAGCAGAGAACACCTGGCTGATGATCTGTGCGTTATTTCTACTAAGTACTGTTAGTAATGGATTCTGTTTGTCTTCCTTTGGTTGGTGCTATATCTATTGATTATTTTTTACCAAGTTTTAGCCTCATAATCCGAGAACGTTTCTGGATTTTCTGCTGATGATTTTCCTGTACTGTTTTTACACTGACATATTCCTCAGTAATGGATCTAAGTAATACTTCTTTACTGAAATTCTCATGAGGGGAAAAGCTAATGTTTGCATAAATGTCTTATTCTGAATGATGACCAACGCTTATATCACCACAAACCAGCACAAAAAGAGACTCGGCGCTGAATCATGCTTATGGTTGTACAGATGGGCAAATTAGAGAAATGAAACAATGGTGTGACAGTGGAATTGGTTGCGTCTGCCTGAGCAACAGAGACCCACTCGGTGGCCAGCTACTGTTTATGGCAGCCAATGTTAGTGTTTTACACCTTTTTCTCATGCGGTGTTGAAAACCTGCAAATTCACTTCACACCGGCACCTTGCGCAGACAAAGCCGAGAGCCAATAAAACCGCAACAATGGCTGTCGCTTCAAAGTTGGAGCCTATTTGTATTCGTTTTTGGTTTGTATGGTATCTTCCTTCTCACCTTCAGGAGTATTTCTCTAAGAATAAAGAGGCCTTTTTTTTCATCTTCTTCTTGTTTTAATTCATGTTTTGTCACCTGGTTGAAATATTTTTTTTTACCAACACCCACAACAGGAAAGCATTAAGTTTCATTTTGCCTCTCAAATTTTTGGAATGTCTGCTATCAGAAAGACTTTGAAACCCACTAATAATGTGTTCTTTTGAACTTCCTGGAAAGTGCTCCTGCCGTTGAGTTGTCTAAATACTAACAGACAGATTAAAAAGCTGTTATTGTCTTTATAATTGGATAAAGAAGAAATTAAAAGGAGATGTTATAATGTCCCCTGAGCTTACAAATGATGTGGTGGCTCATTATTTTGTGTCAGGGAGTGACCAAGGCCACAGAAGGCAGGACAGAAAAGGTGGAAGTGTAACCTTATCAAAGTGTTATTAAACACCAAGTACTGACTTGTTTTCAGCTTTCCCCGGCTAAGACCCCTCCTTTCCTGTTGCATTAATTAAAGACGTTATCATGACTGATTGTAGTTGTGAGGGATTCACCGCAAAAAAACAAAAAAGCTAGTAGCTGGAGGGTTTTTCTTCTCTCTCTTTTTTTTTGTTTTTTTTGTTTTGTTCTGGCAAAGGAGAGCGGAAGCAAGACTCGGAAAGGGAGAAGTTCTGAATGGCGAGAGTTCAGGAACTTGTCACATCTTGTCTCATTTTGGCCTTTAGGTTTATATGACTTCGGCTGCTTTGCTCCTCCCAGGATCTCCCACTGAGAGAAAAAAAAAAAAAGTCATTCAAGGTGCCTGGAAGCATCGGGGAGAACATGCGTCTGCGCTCATATAAACACACTTTCCTTCTTGTGCTGACTTGCATCTCAAAGTCCCTGACGAGGTGTTCCTGGAAACAAATCAGATACACATGCAAACACACACACACACACACACACAGGAAAGTGTGCAGACACAAACAGACAGCCGGGGGTAGCGATAACGTCTGATGCTCATCATTCCTTCTCTCCAGCATCTTTATGAGGTCCAGCATGTTCTGTTTTGGACATGTTGAAACTAGTGGAAATGATTGATTGGTGGGTCTGCAGAACTCCGTCTCATCCAGAAGCCTCATTTCTCCCCCTTGAGGGCAACAGACTGAGAAGTTAAAAGGAGGGGTAATATTATTTTGCTATGGTAAATCACAGGATGCGGCGTTATATAAGAAATCAATGTCATTTAACAGAACATGCTCCAGAACGGAGTCATCCGGTTTCCTCTGCACAGGAAGGAGGAGTGTGACGACAAGAATGTGGATTTGAATTTCTTATTTCCTCTTTTTGTCCTTAGTCTGTGAGTTTTGCTTTCTGTATTGTGTATCACTGTCTGAGAACCGAAATACTGGATGATGGGAGAAAGATGAGGCTGTCGAGGTCAAATTTTTAGCTTTTGGGTGAAGTTACAATCACAGGTCTCGCTGCAGAGCAATGCTGCATTCTCCAAAAGTGTTTTTGTTTTTTAAAGAAAGCTTATTAGAAAAAGAAGAAGTGCATTTTTTGTGCTTTTGTAGCCTCCTGATTTTAGTTCTTGATATTTAACGATGGCCATCAAATTTTTTCTTACTCACACCCTGACGTAAGTGTGTGTCCCAAGTTATGGAAACTTTAAAAAGTCCCACAAACTTGCAAGCTGGAGCGTTGCCACATTAAAAGTCTGCTGGGATGCGATTTATACCATTAATTCAATGGTGGGCAAATGAAATGCCAATGCACTTATGGCTTAGTGGGTGAAGCTGACCTCCTCACCCCTGAAGGGGTGTTGGCAGTCGAATGAGTGGTTGTGGGGCTCAAAGAACCAAAGCTCCAAAGGGATAAACATGAATGGGTTTCCAAAAGAAAAAAAGGAAAGTGGTACAATAGCTTCTGTCCAGCTCTGCTGCACCTGGGTTTGTCCTCACTGCCTCCGCTTATTCAGTTACATCCTAGAAAAAGTGTATGTATATTTACAAATTGGCTGGTTATTGATAAAATCTTCAACTTTAGTTAAGTTTACTTTTATATTTTCCTCTTGTTTGACAGCACCTGGGCCACTTATTCACGTAGCTGATTTAATCCAAACAGCTTTGAACAATTTGGGGACAGAAAAAAAGTTGAATCCAAGTAACTGGTTTGTCACACAGCTCGACAAACTCCCGCGCTGGTTGAGCCTGAACAGCCTGTTCGGTCTCGTCTGAATTTTTGCATTGAAAACATGTAGAAAGATGTTCGAACAACCAGAGGTCAAACTTGACCGACAAGGGAGTTTAAAATGCATCGTGTTGATGGAAGTCAACACGACTTGTTTGTCTTATTTAGACTAAAGCAACAGCTAGTCACACAAGTGGCTCGGCCCTGCTTGACAAAACCCGTGGCATTGCGAAATGGAGACAAACGGTGTGGGGGGGGGGGGCACATTTCTAAAACATAACAGATTGATTTAAAGAAAAATGAACAGCACTAAAAAGCATAACTCTGCTAGAAAATGTATTTTATGCAGTTTAACACCTCTGATGTTATTTAGGAGCTTCATGTTGGTTTGAATCAATTTGTGGATGAAAGAGTTGGTCGCATGCTGTGAAAATCAGGACATGAAGGTCACCTGAATGACCCCCTGCCTGGCTCTGACTCAGATTTCATGGAGGAGTGCAAATAAGATGGAATGAAAGAAGAGAGAGGTCCGATTTTCATCTAAAAATTAATAATAGTTCAACTTCTTTTCTTTTTCTTTTTTGTCATTTCAGCTCAGGTTCCTGACAGTGATGAGCAGTTTGTTCCTGATTTCCATTCTGAGAACTGTGAGTACTTTTCATTTTCCATCTCCTTGAATGTATGAGCGTATATGTTAGGAATCTGCAATGCTCGTGTCACAGACATACGGTGGCCCAGAGGTACAAAAGACAACAGCATGGGGGTAAATCCCAACAGAAACCACTAATTCTGAGTGCAATGTGATTAAATGGGAAACCTCAATATTCAGTTAAACACCGGCCGTAGCGCCATGGAAGCTAAGCTGTTGCTATGTAGTGATGTGATAATAGTCAGACTGCTGGCTTCTCTTTTCTCTGAAATTGTCTGCAAATCTGTGTGCACAGTTTAAAAGTCTATAAGCATGAATTGCACAACATAACACTGACGGATATTATTATGTGCATGAATTATGGATCTATGAGCATGTTTATTAATGGAGTGTATGGATTTATAGATGGAGTGCAGTTGGTATTGACTTCTGAGAGATATTCAAACCTTTTTGTGCTAAATACCTGTTGCAAACTCCACGGACTGTAATAACCACTTGACACACACAGGCAGAAGTTGTGTGTGTTTTGTCTATGAAGCAGTGATTTTAGTGATAATCGAGGTGGTCTTACTCACATCAAGGGGATTGGTTGGTAAATAAATCCCACATTGTGTTCGGCGCCCTCTGCACAGGTCTGCCTGTGGGGCGGTAGAAGGAAAAACCTGAGGTGTTGGCTAATCTAGCTTGTGTTGTTGCCACTGATGGTCCTCTTTAGATTGACCCTACTGGGGTAAACCCAGAAGGCATAGCAGTGAAAGAGTTGCTTTGTGCTGGAATGAAATTAAATGTTAAATATGATTAAGATTGTTTGCTGCTGCTGTTTGTGCTTTACACCATCTGTGCTTCTTCATTCTTTATTATTTTTCACGCATCTTCCTTTTTTGTAAGAAGGTATTCGTGGTCCTCCTCCTTTCAATTTGAGCTCATTTCTGACAAATAATATTCGACTTGTGCCATAATCCTCTACTTTGTTTTGGGTGGTAGTTGTGTAGATCGATGCACATGTGCTGCTGCTAACCCTACTTTATAGGTCTTTATAAATTAGCCCAGGAAAAAATTGTGCAAAACTTTTGCAAAGATCAAAGCTTTCGGTTGTTTATTGACTCTTATGTGATGCACAAAGCTGGGAATGCACAGTCTAACTCATCTTTGACATATTTCCAGCTGGAACTAGCTCATGTAAGGCCGGCAAAAGCCTGCGTGTCATGAGAAAAAAAATGGAAGCAGCGGTCAAATTTGGGGCTGTGAAGTCTGCAGAGGCTTTGGTGGGGATACTGTAATTTGCTGATGTTACAGTAATCTCTTTGGCAGGCAATGCAGAAACAGAAGGCCTAATGACCCAGTCATCACCGAGTGAATTCGGATGCCGGCATTGTGTGCTGCCGTCAACCATTTGCATGCCTTTGAAAAGCTGAATAGGTACAGCCCAGGAAACCAGTACAAAATTATTCAGGGCCCAGGTACAAACATGGCCCTTTGTGCACATCGGAAGGTGTAAAATAGAAAACCAAATTCTTGGGCTGCACAACTGAGCAGCTATTTGAATGAGTTTCCCTTTTCTTGTTGTTGGTTTTAACAATGGTGATTCAGGATCTGGGTGGGAATACGTGTCGCTCTTCAAGCCTCTCCATCTCTAATATTTACCACTGAAATGCTTAGCAACATAAAGACATTTTCTTTAAAAAAACATGACCCCATCCCAAAAGTAAAACTGGTTGCTTTGCATGCCAATCAAAGCCACTTCCTCCAACTGAAACCACACGTCGCGATGTGCAAACATCATGTGATTCATGACACAAGTCACAACTGGTCAGGCCCCTCTGTGACACGTACCCTGATCAACACTATGGCTGTCTGTTGGTCAACAATGCAGAGGAGGAAGTCCGGATGAACCTCAGGGCACGCAAGGGTCATGTCTACTTAACCCACTGGCCTGACACCCAATCAACTGTCAGGCCTCTGCTAACAGCTGACCTGGGTGTGATTTGCAGGGTCAGGGAGGCTTCAGTTTGACGGGCAGCTCTCTCACACATGGCAGAGACACTCCTGCGTTGACAGACGGCGTCCCTGCTGATCGCAGTCAATAGCAGAAGAATGCAGTTAGAGCATCTCTATTCAGCTTCCATGACTGAATCTGACAAGCGGCTATAAATATATTCATCATTGTGTTTGTTTCTAGATCCTGTATGCGTCTATCTAAAGCTTATCTGTTCCCATACTGGAGTGAAAGGCGTTCCTACTGTCTGGTGAACATTTAAAAACGGGTGACTCACCTGTTTTGGAAACTTTAAAAGATAAAAAAAGAGCATAAAGCAAAGCTCTAATCCCAGGTGACCGGAGTATAATTGAGGTTTGCATTGACTGCTGCGCCCTGGTGAAATTAAACATTGTTGTTTACCGACTCAAGTTGTTACCTGCATGGGTGTGGCGGTATTATCGGAGAGAGGAGAGAGAGAAAAGGGGGAGAGAGAGAGAGGCAAAAACACATGTTGGAGAGCTAGATTAAACAAGAGGAGGGGGCAAAGCAGTTGTTGTGCAATACCTGGACATCTGGTAAATCTATCTCATCTGGTCCATTCTCCTTCACTCCATGTCTAACAAGTGTGCTCTGTCTGCAGAGTGAAGGTTACGCAAACATGCAACTTTAATGTACTTTCTGACCTTCATGTGTGTGTGTGTGTGTTTAGAGGTAATTGAACCATTGGTGATAAGAGTGCAACATGTTTTTTTCCATCAACTTAATGTGATTAGCTTTCAAGTCTTAAAAAGAGAGATTTTGATCCCCTCATCACGAAGTTAGATTGTTTTTTAGGTGCTGACACCCCCTTCAGGGGTAATCCTCGCCTTATTTCTTGGGGGGGGGAAAAACACATGGAGGCGTCCGTCAAATGTTATGGCGCACAAAGTTAATTAAAACAATTTGGACGCGTCATTACTTAAGTTCTTGTGTCAGAAGCCCTAAAAAAAGCCTGAGTCGGAGCGTTTAGCGAGGCTTTGCCTGCGCCGAGAGCTTGTTCTTTTTTGTTCAAGTATGTTGTTTACACTTGGAGCAGCTCGAGAGATGTGACCCATTCATAAATTTTCTTCCCCGTGTGCGTAAAAGGAAGTGTGCCTCCCCTCCTCCTCCTCCTTCTCTCCTGCTTTCTCCCTCTCAGTCCCTCTGCAGCTCTCTCTTTCAGCCTTCATTCATAAAAAACCCTACAGTACCACAGCAGTACTCCTGCTCTTCAAGTGGATACTCCAAACCCCTCCTTCTCTTCCTGTGTCTGTACAAACTAAAGTCAAATTTAAAAATCTGGACCCCCCCTTCTTCCCCTCCCTTTTCTCCTTTCTCTCTACCTCTTTGTGCACACAAACACACTTATTGAGCCTTCCAAGATGTGAACTAATCCAACGATTTTAGAGGTGTGTGGGACGATTGTTTAGTTTTGTGCCTTGCAGTAATTATATAGGAAGTTGTGGCCATAGAATGCCGTTACAGTGTTTCTCAGAAAAAGGAGAGACGCTATGAGAGCAAAGGAAGTGGAGTTGAACTCCCTAAAATCTGGCGAGTCTTTTAGATTTTCATTGTATCTTCTTTCTTCCGTGTCCCACAACAGTTGGTTTGTTTACTTGATGTGATGGGGGGGGATTTGTACTACTAAAACAAACAAGACATTTAGTCATGCATATAATTTGGTTCAGATGAAATTCTCAATAATGCACAAGTCGGGCAGTTTTTTTAGATTTTGCTCCCAAGCAGGCAGACTTTCTTGTAAGCAACAGCTCTCCAGGCTCTCTGAAGGTTTTTTATTATTATTATTTAGCTTTTCTTTGGACTTTGCCTGTTTTTTCTCTCATTTTCACTCCAGTCCACCTACCTGCCAATGTACAGAGGAATGTGATTTTCTTTTTTTTTTTCCCCAACACTCACTTAACATTCAACGTATTAGTAGAAACAGAATCATTCTCAGTCCCGGCAAAATCTGATTTTTCTTTTTTCAATTGGATTTATTTTAGTCAGTTGAAATCTCATGTATGCTCAGCTCAGAACCTTCTGCCTGTCCATTGCATTCATTTTGTGCATATTTCGGTACATTTTCAGAGAGCTTGCCAATGTGTACCCCCAATGGAGCAAATGGTGCAGTACCGCCAGAAATTGTGGGGGCAGTGTTGTGCGCTATACCACACATGTGCTTGCACAAGTGCAAAGAAGAAGATAGAAGATTTGACAGCCCTGATGCAAATCTCAAATTTATTCGATAAATTTAGGCTTTATATTTTTTACAATTATCTGGCGACCACCTGAAATGATCTTGCGACCCCCATGGGGGTCCCAACCCCCAGTTTGAGAACCACTGCTCTTGTGGACGTATGGCCTAATAACTATGCCAATGTAAAGCATGTTGGGGAGAATGTGAGCAGTGACGCCTGACAACATTTGAAATGGACAAATTTATTTACATTTGTACAGGGAGCACACCCAGATGGTGTAGTTGGAGGTTGAATATTTCCTGCGAGTAGCTCAGCTAGAGTCAAATAGGCCTAGGTGTGTGACCTAAGCCCCAAAGTTCTTAAATTTCTGCATCTTTTTGCACAAATACTTTAGTATAAGTTACATTTCTACAACTTAATTTCCAACGAAGCTGATTTCATTCACTTGTTTCTCTTTTCCTTTTGTCAGACATTTGATTGACAGCATCCCATTAGGACTCTCAGTTCAAAGTTGGTATGAAGCCCCTTCAATAAAAATCCAGATTTTTTCTTTTCAGCCACACCAATCAAGCAACTTAAAGTCTGTATATGTAAGTGCTCAATGCACAATGACCTCCCACAGAGAAGGTCTGAAGCAGCAGAATGTCTGCGATGTTTCTTTACACAGTCCACAGCATCGCAGCTTTGGATGTACTTCGGTGAATAACTGGGACAAAGACAGCGGTCTAATTAAAAGGCCAGGTTGAGCAATAACCGTTGCTCAACTCAGCTGTGCGTGAGACTGCATTTACTGACCTTTGATTCACACGAACCTTCCAGGCTTAATAAAGGAAAGACAAACAAACAAACAAAAACACTTTATTATTTCACAAACATTGTATGTAAGTTATTAATCGCTTTCTGACCAGGAAAACCAACAAAGTCCGAAGACATTTTGCATAATCACCTTTAGAAATGACTTTAACGCTAAAAGTTTCAGCTTCATTTAACTGTTGCTCAAGAAAGAGGGAAGGGAAGGCGGAAAGCTTCCAGTAACCCAGCACTAACCAAATCCTCCCAGCAGTGCATGTCTCTCTGGCTCTGTGTGTTCTGCTTTGTCATGAATTCACAGCCTTCCTCTTGTTTGGGTTGTTTTTCTCGATCAGAACTGGCCCAATCAGGCCCCATTTTCTTTTTTTTGGGGGGGGGGAATATGGGACTATGGTTGAATCGAGCCCCTCCTCCCCTCCCGACTCCCTTCTTCTACCCAAAAGAGAAACATGCGGCTCTGTGTTCTCCACTTTCCAAAATACAGCTGCTATGCAACAAAGTGTGCGAAAACATCCAGGTGCCTGCCAGATATGCACAGATGCCGCTCGCTTACTCGCTCCGGGGAGACCGAGCTTCTTCAATGGCTCCGTTTGTTGCAGCGTTTTTTGTTTTTGTTTGGAAGTAAAATGGTCGATTCCTCTCACGTGAGCAGATGATTTCTTTTGACAACCGCTCAGCCACTTGCACGCATGCACACAACACACACACAAATGCAACTGGCCTGCTGTGCACAAACACACACACACACACACACATGCTCTTTTTACACACAAACCGCGACCCTGCAGTTTTATGAATGGGCTGGTTGTGAAAGACTGGCTGAGGCAGCACAGTGAGTTAAGGGGAGTAAACCTTCATTCATGACATTGACATGAGTTATTCCACCTTTAACAACACCTATTTGAAGAACAGGCCTGTTTTATCTTTTAACTTTACTTTCAAGATACTCCATAAAACTCAAATGAAGTTTTATGGAACTTAGATATTCTAAAGAATCTGCAATCATATAAGCATTACTCATAGTTTACACCATTATTTACGCATCTTATGGCAAATAATAGCTACTGAAAATGACTTTGCAATGGCCAGCCGTGTAGTTATTTTACAGCTTCTAGTGGGGGAGTAAAAGTCGAACTTCTCCGTGTTGATTCAGAACAGCCCTGTCAAAGCCGAGGGGCCGCTGGGATTTGAGCCGGGCAGCACAGCTTTGTGAATGGGTGGCAGTGTGTGTTTTATTACAGGAGAGCGAGGGGAGGTGTTTGTGCAGGGAAAGGAGAGTTTGTGTATGCTGGTGCATCCCTGTGACGCTCACGCACATGGCTGAGCTTTTTTCTGTGTCGGTGCTGATGTGTTTGCTCGGACAGTTTTGGCTTTCAGCAGCTGGAATGTTTTTCTCCAGCTCAGACCAAAGCGGGGAACAGATGCTGTAAAAAAGAAAGGGCGAGGCCGTAGAAATAACAGTAGCTGAACTTAAAGTGATCACTAAAAGCAGAAAACTGGGAGCAGATTGACCGTACACTCACACACAGGAGTGGTACAGTCCTGTTTGGACATTTTGCTTGTTTCAAATTTTAAGTAGAAGCATTTGCAAAAATTCAGAAACTCTGAACTGATTGTGACAAATGATCTCACACCTCTGAGTTCACTGTGGCCTATTGTGCTTGTGAATGCTCACTCTTCCAGTTGAATTGATGCTTATGTACACCATTTTGCACTCTTGGTTGTACCAAATGAAGTGTTTCTTACAAAAAAAGTGTGAAACTCTTTCACACCAGATTTTTGGGACGTTGGCATCAGCAAACTTACCAAAATGAGCCTCTTCTGACATGGTCCTGTGCATCAGACCGTAGGACCTTTTTGATAGTTTGCACAATTGATCGAGGAATCAGTGGGCAATCATACCTTTGTATTAAGAGAACTGAGATTTAAGGGTCTTTTTCCTTGTTTTGTTTTATTAACCAGAACAGTTAGCTACAACCTGTATTAGCATTGTTTAGGAGTTAGGATGGCTAATGGCTAACATTCAGGAGCTTGAGGGATCACCTGGTTAACCCCCACTTCACCAGCATGTCCAAGTGTCCTAGGGGGTGTTGAGATTAACAGATGTATGAACCGGAATCCAATTTTAACATTAAAGGTGTAATTGCATGATGTGTGAACCCCTGGATCAAATAGAATGGGCTCAATTCTTCCGCTAGTCTTTCTGCAGAGTCAACGTCAGAGTGAAATATGAGGGTGTATACAAAGCATCACTATGTCAGTGTGCACAGAGTTAAACAGAGAGTATATGCTGTTTCACCCACCGGATGAAAATATAAATGGTGTCTCAGAACTACAGTTTCTTGCAAGGCAAACGTAAAACGGGTTTCACGACCGGCCCCGATGAGGTTGCACCATCACAGCTAACACTGAGAAATCAATTTCATTTCTATATAAACATTCTAGTAATACATCATGTTAAATCCCTGGATGCTAATACAGAGTGAAGCAGCAGAAGCAACAACAGACGAGACGGAAACGTTCCGATCACAAAGCTAACGGCTAACTTAAGCTCTTCTCCCTTTTCAACTTCACTTGTCCACATCAAGTAACTCTTTTCACAACATGGCCAGTGGAACAAAACCGACATTACAGAAAAACACTGGTGAACCATTTCTTTTAATGTCCTGGATGTCATCTTTGTAGTATGTTCAGGTGCCATTTTGTTTGCTCAGACGGTAGTGATGTGGAAAAAAAACCCCACTTTTACCTCAGTGTGCTTCTTATTTGTAAGTTGTTTTGGATAAAACCTTCTAAATGAACGAAAGCTAATCCCCAAAACAAAAGATCTTGATTCCTATGACGATTGGAAGAAAGAAAGGTTTGACTTTCCAAGCATCTCTCCAGGTTTTTGAGCATGTTGTCTGAAAATTGATAATCACTATGGAGCAGAACGTAGTTCAGCAGGACACACGGAGTCCCGTTTGCAGTGAGGACAAACGTTTTGGGTGCACTTTGGACTCCAAGCGGGACACGATTCATTTAATATGAATACCTTAGCTCACATCATCCATAAGCTCCCAGAGTGGAACAAAACGGAGCAAGTTAAACATCCAGCTGCCGACTGATGGGGCCCCAGTACTAGAAACATTTGCACCATTTTGAACCTGCCCCATGTTCCTGTAAAAGAGAGGCGCTCAATAACACTGTAAAGGTTTAATTTTAACTATTCCACACCTTAACGCCTCCGTCCCCTGAGAGAATGTCTGCTTCTTCAGTAAATTTGCTCTGCTGATGTCACATTTATAGAAAGTTACAAGTTAAAGAGATTTATCCGGTTTTCAGAGCTGCTGCCGTTTCTTACTAGAGACCAGTACCAACTGGTTTTGAGTGGAGGGCTGTAGATGGGGGGGGGTGAATGTATAGTAACCTGCTGACACAGAGCAGAAGGTGTGTAGGGTGAGCTGAGAGCCAGTGTACGGTGATATCGATCCTCGCTGATCCAGGAGAGGCGAAGGAGGAGATGGAGAGGGTTGATGGATGACTTGATAAAGATAAAGCGCAGATAAATCAGCATGAAAGCAGATAGCAGAGGGAGAAGGGTAAGAACGGGTCAAATGTGCCGCGAAGAATTACGGTCGAGATGCCGATCGAGAACCCTGAGTGAGGGGTGAAAAAAGGAGGGTGGGGTGGAGGTTGCGAGAAGCACAGGAGGAACTGTGGACATGGCGTGTACACTGATCATTTTAAATCAGGTGTTCGGGGAATTCTGCGCTATCTCTTCTTGATGAGGCAGATTGCACCTCAAGATGCCCGAACAAATGACACATAGAGGCACTCAGTCACACAATCGCGTGAGAAACGGCACATATGCACCCCCTCGGCTCATTTTATCATTTCAGTAACAGTGTGAGGGCTGATCGATTCCCTACATTAAACATTAAGAGGGGGGCTGAGGGATTGAGAGTGAGGAGTCAATATTGTGCCAGATAAATTACATCCAGCCCTCGTCTGTGACGGGATGTCCCTCTCGCTGCACATGTCCAGAGACAGGGATGTATTGTATCTGGTCCACTAAACAGCAATGGGCTTGAGAGATTTATAACTGCTCAATGGCCATTTATAAAAAAGCTAATGCTGCACAATTGAAAGTGAAGTGGACAATAGGGAAAACATGAAATGACCGAACATTTACCGGTTAGATTGTGATGCCTTGACATTCCCAAGTAGGTGAAAATTTGAAGGTGATTTGTCCTTCCCTTGTAGCTGGTGGTCAATGTGTTCCTTCATCACGTTTCTTTCTCTATTTCAAAATATTTAAAGCACTTTTTAAAATGATTTTTGGACTCCAGTAGCCTTTATTTCATAGTAGATCTACAGGAGAGAGGGTCAGAGAGAATGGAGCATGACCCGCAGCAAAGGGCCCAAGGCCAGGATTTGAACCTGGGCCGACTTTAGCATCTGAACATGAGGCGGCAGCCAGTTGAGTTAAACACCATCCCATTTAAAGCCCTTTTAACGAGTGTTTCAGAAAGCGAGGGATATTGGGTTTATCTGTCATAGAGTGGGAATCATTCTGAGAAACTGAGAGAAGTCGTCAAGACGAGAACATTCACCGTTTGAACAAATGATGTGATCTGTTTTTAGTTGATGAAAGGGAAGTGAATCTATGATGTTTGCAGATTTAACTGTTCAGCTGCCTTCCCCATGATTGGTGTCATTACCATCTACATCCTGTTAGCCAACACATCACGGGCATAACGACTAAAAAAAGGACATTAATGAAAAACTTTCCTTTTATAGCACCCTGCATACGTCCCACTTTTACCAACATACTCTCCATCAATCTCGTTAGGCTTGTTTGGCAAGTATCTGACAGCCATTCTTTAAATATTCAAGGAGCCTGAACCATTATCAGATGAAGAAGGGCGGTCTGTAAATCAGATAGAGCCGACACTAATGGATCCAACACTCCCTGAGCAGACAGGACCTGAAGCAGCTCTCGGGCCCGTTGGCTCTCAGAGACGAGGATGAGTTGGTTAATGCTGCCCAGGCGGCTTGTGTCTCTCCCCCGTCTCTCTCTGATTGTGCAGTGACCTGAGAAGCATGCACATATGTCCAGCACATGTTTCCATGCACCAGTGGAATGACTGGACAGCCCCTGCAGTCAAAAGGGTCTGGATCAGATTGAATCTCTTCGCTCCCTCCCTCCCCTCACTCTCTCTTTCTCGCTCTTGGTCGCAAGTTTTTCACCAAACAACCCACAAAAACCAATTGCAGCATTTAGCCAAAATAAATGCTGCATAAATAAAGCTACAGTATGTGTTTTACCCTTTGAAATATTGTGGAATCATTGAATACCTGCTGTAAATATGCTGCTTAAATTTGCTGTCGTACAATCTTGAATTCCAATTGAACATAATGTAATTGTTTCTGGTGATTGGGGTTTTTATTGATAGCTTAAGGAACCTCAATTGTCACATTTGTCCTAATAAAACAGTGGTAATACTCTATTTTAAAAATATAACTCACCTTTTTGCTCTTTACATGTATCTGCATAATTCCCACCTTTGTAGCTTTGTGCTGTGAAAGTAAAATGAAAGAATTGCAGCTTTTGAGAAAGTAGCTCAAATGTTTGAATAAAATGTTAATGAAAAGGTTTGTTATGCTTCATTTATGCCCTGAAATTCAAAGTTTGACTTTAGTTGTGTGACGCTCTTGAAATAAATGGATTTTTAAGAGGGATTTTTTTTGTTCTCACACCATATGTGGATCGAGAGAAACTCAACCTGGTAGCTTGAACAGAGCTTTGCAGCATATGATAATAGCTCGTTCCTAATCATGATCATTCATTAAAAATGTTGGTTATCTAATATCCTATTAACTTCATTAATTTGACCAGAAACCAAAGCAAGCCTGGTTGTGCTACTGTTGGTCGCTTTTGCTCTTTAATTTAATAATTAAGCTTCCTGTCCATCAAAGAGTGGATTTTTAAAATACTTCTGTTGGTTTTTACAAACTTTAAATGGTTTAAAGTCACGCTTCAGATCGTTTTGTTCTTTATAAACCTTCCAGGTATTTTATGTCATCCAGAACAGGTTTACTATGTCACCAGAGTAGAACTAAACATAGAGAAGCTGCCTTCAGGTTTCATGCATCATAAATGTGGAACAAACCCCCAGTGAAAAGCTGACCTGCATCGCTGTTTGCTTCTTTTAAATCAAATGTTCAGACTTTTTTTCTTTGCCACTGTAAATTCAACAAAGTTGAAAAACTTTAACTTTTATTGTACATTTAGTTTGAATACACGTTATGTTCTCTGTAAAGTCAAAAAAATTGTCCTATTAAAAATTGGGCTATATGAATTTTGGAGGAGTTGTTATCGTCCAGAATTGGAAGAATGACAACAGCATCTGTGTCCAAAACGGTGTATTCTGCCATGACTAAGAGGTGTGTCAAATTCCTCCATCTGTACCTTACAAACACAACTATGAGGTACAAAGGCAGTCACCCGTTGAACAAGCGGTGTTAAAAAGCGTACACTAAAATCCAAATGGCCGTTGTACCTTTACCTATCTGCAAAAACTGTAGCCTATACAAGATTCCATTTGATGGAAAACCTCTTGTACTTGTGTGGCGAGTGGGTGTGTTTGAAGCAATGAAACGGCTTTAGAAAAGGTTACTGACAACACCACCTTGGAAATCTACCTTAAAAAAGATACACAGGTCTGTTTTTACAAAGGTTGGGAGACAAGCTCGGTTAAAGAATAAATGCGTATTTATATGAAAATAAACCTAAGTTAAAAGTATAAAGAAATTAAAAACAGGATAAAACCATATTGCTGGTTGTGGAGCAGGCCAAAAATTAAGAATGTCTCAAAAAAGCAAAACTAAAGATCACCGCACAACAAACCACTGACTCAGTGCCCCCTAAAACCAGTTTGAGCTGGTAACATGCACACAGAAAACGGAGAGACGCCACCACCAAGATAATAAGCTCAGCTGCAAAATGAAGGAACAAAGTAAATAAATTAAAACAGTTTCCAATCTGAAAAAAGAGAAAAATACACAAAAAAATACACAGGGCAGTGCTGAGCAGAAACAGCGACCAGCAAAAGAAACGAACCAGAGAAGAACAGGAGAAAAAAAGGAAAAGGACATCAACGGTAGAAATTGCACAAGCTTTTGAAATCGGGCTATGTGAGTGTTTAGGGCGTGTTGGGTGGTTGGAAACAACTACATAGCGGTGCATTACCGTCGCCAACAGGTGTCTGAATATGACGGATTGCTGGAGTGAATTCTGAACTCGGCACTGCCCAGCTCTAAACCAAGAAGGTAAGAATCACCTCGGTGGAAAAACCCTCGCCGTGATGTGAACGAAAACAGACCCTTTCTGAACTCTTGACAACTGGGCCTTAGCTGAAACTAAAAGCCCTAATGTCTCGTATAATCTTAATGTTTACAAATTTACATCTTTACAATTTATTATTTATGCCAGATAAAGAGATTTGTATCATAAAAGGAAAATAATTCCACTGTTTTAGATTTCAGCTTACTTTTCAGATTTACTTAGTTTGCCAGTCATTACATTTAGGCCAGGGATCCTCGAGGACCAGAATCCTGCAGGTTTTCAATGATTCAACACACCTGACTCAAATTAGTTAGTAATTAAGTGGAGGTTCGTAGGCTGTCACATCCTTTTAATTTAATTTAATTTGGGGTGTGTTGAAGCAGGACCGACTTTGGACACCCCTTATTTAGGCCCTTTAAATTTTTTGTTGCCTTCACTGTGAAGCTAATAATCATACTATTATGTAGAAGACCATTCCATTTTTTTTTCCATTATGCCTCCACCACAATATTTGGTTGAAAAAATAGCTTGTATGAATCAATAACCTCCTTTTAACCTCTTAAATCTTTGTTGCATAATTAGCATCTTTGTAGTTATCGATCCATCCCCACAGAGGGTTGTCAGTTGGCAAGAGTGGGACGACCAGGTAAAGCCTGCATTTCCAGCTCTCTGTATTATGCTGAGGCCACGTGCCACTGCACATGCACAAAACATATCATTTGAGATAAGATCCAGATCTCCAGATAGCCCTCTAAGAGTGCGACTTGAATCTTATTTGTATAATTGGACTCATTGAGTGTGCATTAACGTGACACTCGCATGCTCTGTGCTTTAGCAAGTTCCCCGGCACCCTGTTTGACACTGGGGCTGATGTCCGATGAGTTATTGTGAGCAAGGTTGTCGTGTGCTGCAGACTTCCAGAGGCTTAAGATTTTGGCCGAGCTGCATATAAACATCCAGTGTAAGACTCTCCAGATGCACTCCTGTCTTCACGCTGTATTTCCCTACGCCTTTAATGGTAGGAAATAATCTGTCCAAAATGAAATGGAAGAGTTTGTAGCCAGGTTCCGCTAACTGCACGAAACGGCTCAATCACTTGTGATATTAAAAATGTTTTGACGGATACGGCACGTGAACGTTTAATCCTTTCATTTGGCTTCCCACAGTTTAAGTGCATCTACAGAGCTATTTTTGTGCAGCTGTTTTAATGCTCTTTGTGTTTTTTTTATTTCCCATAGGAATCCATTAGTGTTTCCCCAACAGTTTCACACCACCACAGTGTGGCTCAGCTGAGGAGCCTATTGTGTAGAGAAGAGTGCGTGTGAATGTGTATGTGTTTGGGATGACAGGGTGGGGAGGGGTGCCATCCCTGCTCATGTGATTTGTTTGTGGTAGGTGTCCGTTGAATGGGAGCCCTCCCAATGTAATGATCCCTCTACTTCCTAAAGCACTCAACCATGACCATCACCTTTCACCCTGCATCCTCTCCCTCTAAGAGCCTGCATTTACATATGTAAACGTCCATCTCCACCCTGCCTTCAGCTGGGGGGTCACCTCTATACGAAGTGGGCAAAACAAGGGCACATTGAAGAATAGCACAAAATAAGCCAGGAGGAGATAAGATCTGCTTTTAGGAACCCTTTGACCTTATCAGTTTAGGAGGTGGTGGGAATCTGTCACATTCCGCTCAGTGTTAAAGTTGAGTATGCTCACATTTTATCCACAGGATGCCTTGCTATTTGCAGGTTGGACCCCTTTTGGCACCTTTTTTAACCCTTTGATTCATGAATTATTAAGAAATAGTGCCACATGTTTTTTTACACACAATAATACTTCCACAGTCATATACAGTGATACGTTTTTATTTCTT
>JBBBVU010000023.1:3939658-3950206 GCA_037177055.1 Atherinosoma microstoma | reverse complement strand
TTTCTCAGCATATATCTGTACATTTGTACATTTAGCGTGACTGAGTGTTTTTGTGTGTGCGTGTGTGTGTGTCTGTGTCTGTGTCTGTGTCTGTGTCTGTGTCTGTGTGTGTGTGTGTGTGTGTCAGAACTTCATCGCATGGGTGTAAGTTTGAAAGTTTATAGTATGTATGAAAACACATGTGTGTGTGAGTGTCTGTGAAAACGTGACTATAAATATATGTGTGTAAACACACGAATGTTTGCACGCGTAAAAGCATAACTGGATGTATGTGTGTATTTGTTTAATTTTAGTTAATATGTTTGTATGAATGTATTTTTGTACGTATGTACTGTATGTAATCATGGTTATATTTACGTGTATATGTCAACTTGTCTTTATTTAAGTAAATATGTATGTCAATTTGATTGTACTTCTAAAGAATATACAGTCATGTGTATATATGCATGTCACAGTTAAATTGGTTTCATGTATGCATACAAGCATGTATGTATGTCTGTATGTGTTTTTACTGTTTGCATGTATCTTGGGATATTGTCAGATAACTTTAGTATTCAATGACGGTAAAGTCCAATAAATTAACACTTTATTGACAACAGAACATAACAAAAAAGAAAACTTACCAAAATATATTTGAAATCTGAGCAAAGCAAAAAAAAAAGTTTATTTTATTTCGGAAACTTGAAAGAATCAAGTTTGAAAGAAAAAAACAGAAATAAGAAACCTTGATGATCTGAACAAAGATTATTGGTTTTACATTTGTTTTTTAAATAGTAGTCAGGTAGGGGTATTTGAATAAATGGTGTATAAAAACTACATTGTGAACAGTTAAGGTCAAATGCCACGAGTCTGAAGTCCCATTTTATGTGAATGTGAAATGTGAAACTCCTAGTTTCACCTTTAAATTGGCATTCCCATGCTTAATCTCTGCTATTGTGCTCATGAAAAGACACAAAATGGTCATGCCACTTGTTGCACAATTAACCCGGCTTCTCTCGCACCCAATCATCTCCTTGCTCCCTCGTGGGAGCCTGCCACTGCTGGCAGACATATTATTTACAGTATGATGGAGAGCTGCTGGCCTGAATGGAGGGTTTGATTTTCCCCAGTGGCATCTTATCGCCGCCTTAGTGCTGCAGCTGCATTCCCCAGGAGTGAGTCACAGTCAGGGCCGCAGGCAAAGAGCTGCACCTTTTCAGTTGTTATCCACTTGCTTTTCTCACAGATACAGTTGACAGATGACCAGGGAGAAAAAAAGGAAAGGAAAAACAGGCAAACACGTATAGAATAGCCTGTGACTCACCTTTTTTGTGGTTGTAAGTGCAGACAGCCAAAGAAAAAGAAAAGCACAAAAACAAAGGTGAAGCGCTCAGCTAGAGGTAATGGGGCACAATGCTCTTTGCAGAACACATTACAACATGTTAAATGTTCTTTACAAGCGTTCCAGCTCAGAGAAGTTTGCTCATAGGTTTATGAGGAGGAATATAAAATCTATTTCTGTGAATGCAGCAATCTGAGTCGGTCAATGATGTGCCCAGACAAAGCGCAGACATTGTATCCTGTACCACTTTTCTGGTCTGGTGAAGGTGCTTGCTCATGGCCTAAAAATACCAACGGTGGCAAGAGAAGTGATATGATAAATGCAGCGTTTGTCCTTGCAATGCTAGCCGGGATCCTTCTGCATATCCGTAGATTACACCCGCATTCTCGGATGGATATGGTTGGGCTCCTTGCCCATTTAAACATCTTAAAAAATGATGAAACAAAAATTTTTGACAAGTTCTGTTTTATTTGTGTTTTTGTTGTAGATGTGCCTGGATGTCCCTCCATGTACCACCACAACGAGGGTTACCCAAACCCCCAGCATACCAACGAAGGTATCGAGTTTTTGTATTTCCTGTTATAGCCTTGACATTTAGCCAAATCATTCAATTGTTTTTGGAATAATACAAATGCAGTTGCATGGATCAAGTTCACTCCCTCTCGAAAGTTTGATCTGCATTGAGCCTTCACTGGTTAGAGCTCTGCGGTCATTGGCTAACCAACGTAGAGTGTCCTTGTTTCCATTGGCAGAGGTTCTCGCCTCACCCCTGCCTCAAGAATCCCTGAATAAACATAACTCCTGGAAAAAAGCACACCAGTCCCCCGGCAAAAAGGAAAACAACCCCTCCCTTCACTCTCTTTGTTTGTTGGACCTTTTTTGGTCATTCAGATTGTTATTTGGTCGTACTCAGCATTTCAAAGCTCTCAAAACTCTAAAAGACCTACCAGATGTTACAAATAGGCTCACAAGTCTTAAAACTTCCAGATGTTTTCACTATGAAATCCTTTTTCTCTTATACTGAAACCCATTTTTTTAAGAGAATAGTTAACACTTATTGAGTTTGTGAATAGATCCTTGTACTTCGTTGGAGCGGTATTCAAAGCTTGGCCCATATCCCAAATGAACACCCTGGTTGTGCTTAAATCAAGGCTGCTTGAAACTCTAACACAAGTCTCCCCTTGTCTCCCAGGCTATCTGTTTGAAAATGACTCCCGTGTGGTTCCAGAAAAGTTTGAAGGTGAGCCTGCCGATCCAAACACATGTACAACACAGTCCCAACAGCGTTGTTGTAAGCTTATGACGGCAGGTATCGCAGTCACCCACTTCAATCTCCACACCTGAATATCATCCTGTATAGACATCCGAGATCCTTGTGTGAGACGTAAACGGGTCTCTGAGTACTCAGAGGCTCAGTTGGTGGATTTGGTTTCGTCATGCATGCTATGTGGGGCTCCTCTGTCACGCAGACGAGCGGTTTCCCATGGTGTCGCTGGTTGTTGACGCTGAAACAGATTGAGTGAAGAGCCTGAGGTGTGGGCACTGGTTGAACCAATGAAGTGTGCGAGTTATCTGAGAGACGACAGCAGTAACTTAGCCGCGCTTCTCATGTTCCCACACTTATGTACAACATATCCAGTAACGAGTAAACAACCAAGAAGCAAACATGAATCAGTGTCGACTTGCCAACTTATTACTCTGTACCTTTTTTTTTTAAATGTCATATTCCCTGTGTTGCCTTTATATTTAAACAAACATTTTCCCCTAATTTTATTCTACGATATCTGTCTCATCTCATACTTTTGCCTTTTTGGGAAGTCATTTGTGAATAAAAAAGGATTGAATTCCATTTATAAAAACAGAAAACATGAAGATTAGATGACTTGCAGGTGTACAGGCGCTACTAAAATT
Organism: Atherinosoma microstoma; assembly: GCA_037177055.1. NCBI lineage: Eukaryota > Metazoa > Chordata > Actinopteri > Atheriniformes > Atherinidae > Atherinosoma > Atherinosoma microstoma. The sequence continues at coordinate 3,946,974 of JBBBVU010000023.1, read as the reverse complement.
AAGTTACCTCTCAATCGTTATGGGTCAAACGTCTCTTGTAACTGAAGACGAGCTTCAGATCATAACTTAATGATTGAATCTTTATGGTTGAATGCTTTTAAGTGCCAAAGTGTGTCAAATTTCACATCAACTTGGCTGGGAATCTACCTTTAGAGATCACTGTCTTGATTCAGCACATTATTTGTAATAATAACCATCATGTCTGCACCATCTTCACAATCTTTCAGTTAAATGAATAACTGATGGTTTACACCCGGTGGACATGGATAATCTGCCATGTGCAATTTTTGTTTCAAAAGCCCTAAAATAAAATCATGTGAACCCAAACTTGTAAAATCAAAATCATTAAAATCCTTATTGTGATTGTACCAATATTAATTCTGAACCTTCTTTATGTTCCTCATCCAGGTGAGGTGAAGCAGGAAGGGGGCGGCGTCTTTCGTGAGGGTACACCTTACCAGCGTCGTGGCTCCTTGCAGCTCTGGCAGTTCCTGGTGGCCCTTCTGGATGACCCAGGCAATGCTCACTTCATCGCCTGGACAGGCCGCGGCATGGAGTTCAAACTCATTGAACCCGAAGAGGTATGTATGAAGTCTTAAATCCATTTCTTTTTTTTCTGACAGGGAAAGAATTTGGCTTCAAAACAGGAGTAGAGGTACGGAAGCTGAGAGCAGCCATGCCTGAGATGACAAGTTAACTTATTATCTCAAGATAACAGAATAATTTATACTTATAATAAGTCATAATGGTTCAATTATTTTTAAAAGGAGCTTGTGTAGGAATTACTGCTCTGCTATTCCAACCTTTGCTATTCAATAAGTACATATACTCTACACATAGAGTGAAACTGTATGGATCTGTATGTTTACGTGGTTTCAGTCGCTTTCATAGTAAAACGCTGCTTTCAGTCGCGGTAAAGCCGGGTTAAAAGCCGATTGGAAGGCTTTATAAGCTGCTTTTACTGGGACAAAAAGTCGAGGCCATCCACGAAGGCCAGTTCCTCCGTCGAGATCCGCTGGCCATAGGGAGGTTCGGGAGGTTTCCCGTATTACAGCAACGGCGGACCGTTGAGAAAATGGCATCTCACCTCGACTGAGTTATTCAGTGTTGGTGCTATTTGTCCCTTGCCGGCAGCTGTAGTTTCAAGATGGCAGACAGTCATGGCCCTTCCCTACTGGCTTACACTTCATATGTATGAACAAATCTTAAATTCTTTGCGTACGAGAATGCGTCAGATCATTAGCAGAGGTCATAATACACTAATGATAACACATATGCAGATATCGATTTTGGCCAGATAACAGAAAATGTTACACAATGTTCCTTTAAAGCCATGATAAACAATGAGGTCTTTCTTTGTTTAGATTTATTTATGCTGTACGTTATGTATGCCTACGGATGGAACTTCTTCCTTTCGTGTATATATTTCAGTCCGTTTTCAGAGAGCTTACAGATGCGTACCCAGACATAGCAAACGGAGTAGTACCACTGGTACTTTGTCTCTTTCTGAACATGTACATTATCATGACCTCCTCCACCGTCATCAACTCACATCAGGACTTGGAAGTGAACTCTGAACTCTACACCGACCTTTAGTGGATGCATTGCCTAACAAGCATGCCAACATAAGGATTTATGTGGGAGGACATGGACGTAACTGTTTACGTATGTAAAGGGAGCATAAATGAGGCTTACAAAGTTCAGGAAAGCCAATGACAAGAAACTAACAGAACAACACATTCATGCCTTAATGTGCCGTTATAGACAAATTGTGACGATTACCAGTTAAATGAGGCGCAAACCGCTCATTGTTTTAGCTCACCTTGATGATCTTGAGAAAACAAATCTTGTTATCTTGTGATAACCAGTTACAGTCGGCGGTTATCTTGAGAAAACAAAAAGCAGATTCCTCAAGATAATGAGGAATATAAACTTCAGATGAAAACAAACTTTGTGATCTTGAGGTAACGGTATAAGGAATAAATAATGGCAGGTACGACGGCTCTCGGCTTCCCTACAAGAGGAACTGGTTGTTTGGTTTTTGTTTTTTTTAATGCAATGAAGTCATGAATGGAACAGAATTTGTCCGTTTCACCGCTGCCCCTCTCTGGTTTGACATCTAAATGTACGTAAATGGCCTTTCTTCACCTTGAAATTCTTGGGACAACATCCTGCCCTCTTCAAACATCCACTCGAACCAACTACACAGAATTAATCAAACATTGAGGGGTGGGGTGGGGGGACTGAGTAAAAAAAACTAGCTTTCTTTTTTCTTTTACAAACTTCATTATTTGTAAAAAAAATAAAAAAAAGCACTTTTAGCTTTTTGTAAGGGGGAAGAAAAAAGCCGCAAGTCTACTTTTTCCTCATTTTATTCAAACATAGTATCAATTAATGATTCCTAAACTGTTTTAATTTAATTCATTTCCTCAATTAATTTGAAGAAAGGTTGCTTCTTGGGGCTTATCGTGCTGCGGTACTATCACTTTTTAAACAGCATCAGTGTTATTTAAAGCACATCAGTGTGGCCTCGTCCACAGATGGTGTTGATGGAGATCTTCAGATTAATTTAACCTTGATACGAACAGCTCAGGAGTTATTCTTGGAATGAATTTATGGTCTCTGGGTTGGAAGGTGCAACCTAAATGACAGCTATTAGGAGTGGATTTGGCCACTTGCCTTATACTCTCTGATCCACTTTCCATTAGTCCCCCATTTATTATTCAACACATGAAATGCTGAATTGATAAATGAAGGACAGGCGCTATCACGGACCCCCCCTCTTTCTCTCTCACCTGCTCACATTTCCTTACTCGAGACATTTTGACAATGTTTAAGTCTGCAGTTTGATTAGACCTATCAGACGGTGTCCATTTAGGGGGGATTCAGTATGGACAGGCCCATATTGTATTTTCCATTATCTTTTTTTCTGTACATTAAAAATGAATGGGCTGAGAGTTTTACAAGAGCAATTAGGCCTGAGAGCGCACTCGGAGATCAAACAGGGCGGCTGACTGCGTGGCTACTGTGGGATACAACCTGCCTTCCTGAGTCATGAATCTCAACTTCCCTTCCCCACCCCCCACGCCTTACAGCCCCCCCCCCTTCACCCCCCTCTTCCTCCACATCTCCAATGTTTGTCAACATAAAATTCATGCAGCGCTGCAGAATGATTTAATTGACTCCCCCGTTCGCCCGTGTGAGGTTGTTGCGAGGCATTTCTCTGTTGTCGGAGGTGGCAGTTCGTTATCAGCTCAGCTCCGAGTTTAATTTAAGGCCGGGGCCACATTTCACGAGCGAACTCCGACTCCTGTTTCACTGCAAACATTGTGGGACTCTGGTTGCATTCAAGTGGTAACGGGTTACATAAAAAGGAAGTGAATCCACATGTGGGGACTCGCCCTGGTCTTGGCATGTTGACACAGTTGAACTGAAGAGCAGAGGGGAGATCGGTTTGCCGCTGAGGCCTCTTAGTGGTCGCAGTGCTGAATTACAAACACCTGTTAATGGTTATTCTGGGAATTAACTTCTGAGGAGAAAGCGAACGCTGACGTGCAAACAATTCTCATCCTGATGTGTCGAGGTTTTTCATAACCGTTTTCATTTTTCCCACTATAAAATGTAACCGAGGGTGTTTCCTGCTCCTCAGGTTGCCAGGCTGTGGGGCATGCAGAAGAACCGTCCAGCCATGAACTACGACAAGCTCAGCCGCTCTCTGCGTTATTACTACGAGAAGGGAATCATGCAAAAGGTACAAAACATCCAGAATACTTAGAAATGTTGAATATAGTTAACAATTAATGGCTTTAAATCATTTTAAAACGGCTCCAAAGATCATTTATGACAATAAGAATGACAGCAACATTTGTGTCAACATCAAATCTTTTTTATTTTACTTTCCTCAGACATGACATATGAAAGATTTTAACAATAATTTCAAGTCTTTTCAAGTTGTTTATTTGTGCACTCTGGTTCAGGGGGGTAGATCATGATTACAATCATTCCTGAGAGACATCAGTAAAAGTTTGATCACTGTGAAACGGTTGCATTAGAACTTGAAAATCCTTCATAAAGGAGTCCTGAAAGTGACTTTATGAACATATGGAAGATCACAGTGAGGAGAAAAACGACATTTAAATAATTCTGTGAACTTTATAAACCAAAGAAGCGCCATTTGCAAGAATAAAGGTGGGATTGTATGATAAAAATCTTAGAAACTCATTTAAAAAAAAGTCTGCAACAAAAAAAGAAAAAAAAGAAAAAGAAATAACTAATAAGTTACTAAAAGTAATTAAGGGTTAATCCTAACCTCTATGGCTGCATCACCATCTCTGTGAATATCTTAAATACATAAGCAAACAGTTACCAGATCATTAAGAAATATTTTGTTTTGTTTTGTGTTTTTCAAAGTAAAGTTGTGTTCTATTTCTGAGTGGACAACAATCAGAGCACTCTGGAGAATTAAGATTTCTGAGTCAGGCTAACAGCTTATCACAAAAGAGCCAAAGATCAGAAAATTTCTGTCATTTCAAAACAACTTAAACCTCAAATTTTATAGAGGCTGAAGCTGGATTGTAGATTTTTCCACCACATGTCACTTTTATGGGATCACAGACTTTGGCAACAAAATGTACAATCTACAATATTATATTCACTCAGATGATAAAGTTTTGAGTTGGTTTATTCATTCTCTGATGCTGTCTGTGTAGCTCTGAGCTTAGTTCCCCTGTCCGAATTGCTCCTTGATTCTCCAAACCAAGAGAGCTCTGACTGATGTCTGCTGCACTGGCGTATTAGAAGTATTTCATACAACCACAGTTTAACCAAAAAAAAAAACCTGGAATATCCCTTTGAAGCTAACTTGGGTAATCTTATTTGTTTTATAAGAAAAAATATTCAGTGTTTTGTGAAGTAACCTCAGAAATTCTCATGTTTAGGTAAAAATCAGCTACCTTTCAGGAGCGTTGACTGTGCTGTATTTCTCTGTGCAGGTGGCAGGGGAGCGCTATGTTTACAAGTTTGTGTGCGAGCCCGAGGCTCTCATCTCCCTGGCCTTCCCCGACAATCAGCGGCCCAGTCTGAAGGCCGAGTTTGAGCGCTACGTCAACGAGGAGGACACGGTGCCCCTGTCGCACCTGGACGAGGGAGTGCCCTACACCCCGGAACAAGCCCCTCAAAACATGGGCCCTCAGCCCTACTCCAAAGGCTACATGTACTAAAGCCAGCCCCCCTCCCCACCCCACCCGCCTGCCCTCCTTTCTGTCCCCACCTTCAGAAATCCTGTTGTACCAACCCATCATCATACACACCCTCAAACCCCATGCACCTCTTGCACATGCCCACCCCATCCACTTGTATATAAGGCTATGGTGTTTTTGTTTTAAATTAATCTCATTAGGGATTTGTTTTGTTTTTGTTTTTAAGAGCTGCATTCCTCTCACATCCGAGGCCTATTCTATACTTAAACATGACTGTGGTTGAAGAGATTGCTTAATAATAAATACCCATAATAATACCCAAACTGGAGTCCAGACTGTTTTTTATTTTGTTTCTTTGTTTCTTTCCTTTTTTTCAACTTATTTCCGAGATGAGGTGGATTATAAATGTTAAACTGGATTAACAGATGGTTAAATTAGGTTGAGGAACCGCACAACTGAATTTAACTTTTTCATCCGGGACGCTGTGTGATGTTGCAGCTGAGTTTGACTTTATGTACCATGTTACACGCTAGCATAAACACAGCGGCCATTTTGAACACGCATCGTGGCGGATGCATCAAGGAAAACGCAGGAAGGGATTGGAGGTAAAGAAAGAATAATGTATAAGACATAAGAGTTTGTTTTACTGGCTGGAGAGAGCTCACAGTACAGGTAGGATGAAGATGAAGCCGGATTAATTGTCCACAGAGGGGGAGGGGGGGGGGGCCTCACTGAGAAAACTTCAAAAGTTCGGTAGTGCCTCCTTAACTGTAGGCCTAAATGTGTGAAAAAATCTTGTAGCATTCAATCCACCTTCAGTGTTACAAGTCTTATTAAAGGCCCATTCCTTACCTTTCTTTTTTTTTTACCTTAAAACTCTGCTTTCTGGAGTCGTTTGATGGCCCAGTGACATCTCTTATGTGCATTTCTGGAGGCGTCACTACCCTGCAGGGTCCTGCTCCTGACACACCGCACTATACAACTTTTTCAGCCGGGACACGTGTGCGGAGTTTCACTTTGCACATGCGTCACACGCTAGCAAGTGTCCAGTGAAGTGGAAATGCAAAAAAAGGTGTTTTCCATTACACTTTTGCGAAATACTTATATAATCGATACGTCTGAAAACCCACCTCCTGAGAGCGTAACAACTTTTTAGCAATCTTTGAGAGGTTTTTCAAAATGTAGGTGTTTCCATTACCAGATTTTTATTGCAATATTTAGGTTTTGCGCAATTCTAGGGGTGATGGAAACGCAGGTTATAAGGAGGGAGATTCACACAGAATGTAGGAGCAACACAACTTTTCCTTCGCACGACTGCATTTTCTCTACCGCTTAGTCCAATTCAGGATTGCGGGGCTTGAGCCTATCCCAGAAATTAGCAGGTACACCCTGGACATGTCATTAGTCTATCACAGGGTCAGCATAGACAGACAAACAGCCATTTACACTAGGGAGACCAATTAACCTGTCTTATCTTTGGACTGTGGGAGAAAGCCAGAGTTCAGGGAGTGAACATAAAAACTTTGCACTGAAAGGCCACTGTTCAAACTTTCCCAACCCAGACTCAAACCAGTGACCTTCTTGCTGTGAGGCTGTGGTGCTAACCACCACACCAGCGTGTTACCTGAGAGACAACAGAACAATAAGCAGTTAACTGAAGGTTGAAAAGCTCTGAGACGAAGCAGCTTCACGTCGGACTCAGTAGCTCAAGTGTTAAAGGACTGGGGCTGAACACCCGGAGTCTGTCTGCAGGGTGATCAAACTCCTGAAGGAAAGATTATTCAGCTTCAGAAAAGGAAAGACTAAGAACTGGTCCAGAGGCAGCAGGTCTGTGTGAGAGGATAGCTCAGGGTGATGGAGAACTGGCTGAAAATCAACAAGCTGCAGGTTCTACCCCCTATCCCAGTGAGTTTAGAGAGATGTTCCAGTGTGAAGGGTTGCTGTTTTTTTTAAAGAAGCAAACTGAAGGTAAAGAGTGAAAATCTCCACTGTGACACTTTTTTTCAATTCAATTAAAATTTATTTATAAAGCGCTTTTCAAACAGAAGTAACACAAAGTGCTTTACATGATAAAAACAATTTTAAAAAAAAGAATTAAAAACATTCATCCAACAGTAA
>JBBBVU010000023.1:3920242-3932573 GCA_037177055.1 Atherinosoma microstoma | reverse complement strand
GCTGCCATGTGATTGGCTGATTAGATATTTGTGTTAACAAGTCATTGAAGAGGCAGACCTAATAAAGTGGCCAGTCATAGTGGTTTCTGTTGGGTCGAGAAAAGGCATCATTAGGTTTGTACTGATAGCCAATAATAAAAAAAGCTGTAAATTTTTTTTTCTTGTTTGTTTCTATAGGAGATGTAAATAATCTGCAGGTATAACTTTCTGCACTTAAGAATAATGTTTTTCTATGCAGTTGTAAAAATAAACGGATTTAGTTGAATTTAAATGGGACTGAATTTGTTAATTGTCTTCAGACAACTTCTTGTGAACCAAAGTTTTATAAATAAACTGGGATTAATAGGAATGTGTGTCATTTGTTTCAGTTCAATAAAAAAGCAAAATGATTTAAAAACTGGGATTTTGTGTAATTAACATATTGAATAAATCAAACTCCTCCTGTCATTCAAGGGGTTGAGAAACTGATTTCTCTTTGTTCTAATCCAGATTACCACGCAGTGTTTATGTGCTAAAGATTAGCACAATTTATTTTTGCTAAAATGAATTCTGAAGAAGTTTCACCAATTAAACCAGACATTTTTGTGCATATCATCAAAGCCAAAAGTTTCATCTCAGCAAAGTTTTAAAAATAATTTTTTTTATTCTAAACGTCTTGATTTAATTTTTAATTTTTTTTTAAAAGCCATCTTAGCTTTATTTCCAGTCACTTCTGCACATTCCTCCTGATTCTGTTTGTTTAAAATCTATATTTCTAAGGTTAAATCGATCAGTCATCCAGTCGTGTAACCTACCAGAAGCAAACGTTACACACCTGACGCGATGCAGAGCAGCAGCCACGGCGCCACAGATGCTCATTTTGACAAACTGTTTCCAGTCAAGCAGATGTTGTGAAGCCCAACACGACCCACATCTCGTTTCTTGGATGATTCTCCCAAAAAATCCTGTGCCGTTTCCCACCCAATCACATGCCTGCTTGAATTTCAGCAGATCTGATCAGAGTTGGTACAAAGAGTGCGTTCAGGTCAGGAGACTGAGCATAGAGCAGATTATCATTTCCTGCACGTGTGCAGTTAACCCCCACAGGAAAGACTAAGTTTGTGAACCCTGAATGCTAGGATGTCCAATTCCGCTCCTCAAGGGCAGGTTTTAGATGTTTCCTTGCTCCAACGGGGACGTTTCACTGCAAATATTCATGAATTAAAAGTTTTGTCTTGCACTACACCTTAGGGAAGTGTTTTGTTTTTTATATATATTTAAAATTACTAGATAATAAAAAAATTTAAAAAAAGTTTTTTTTAAGTATGCTGTTGTAACCAACATCTGGTAGTAATGTCTTCCAACTACCACAAGGTGGCGATAAAGCACAAAGCTGGCTGCCAGGATCAGGTTTAACTTGAGGTCCAGTTGAAAAATAGAACAAAAAAAAACCTGTCATATTCTTTGAAGCTCTTTACTTCTACTTCCTTGTTATGGGGTTGGAAAAACTTGGGATTTAGCAAAAGAATCTGACACCACAGCAGAAGTGGAGACGTATAACCGGGCAATTCTGGGATGAAACTATCTCCTCGGTTTCATACAGGATGCTCCAGTGTTTCCTAAAAGAGAAAATAAAGCATAAAAGAAACCCTTCCTTGGGATTTAGAGGATTCAAAACAGCTTCTAGAAATTTCCAGGTCATTCCATTTAATAAGGAACCTTCCTGGGCAGATGCTAATGGTTTACAAGAGAAGCCAAAGAGCACTGCTGTTTATCTAAATAATAATAAATAAAAGTTGTGGGGGAAACTTTTAGTCATTGAATATTTTTTACAGAATTATTTATGTGCAGTTTAAAGTAATGATCTTTTTTTATTTCCCACTTTCTCTGCTGGAAATGTGCTTCATTCTCATCATTTATCAGGAGTCTAATAAATTCAACTATTGTTGTCTAATCCTGGTAATTGATTCCATCAGCCATGACATAAAGGTTACGCATATTAACAATCCATAACAAAAATAGACTTTTTACCCTTTAATTTAACACACTACATCCTTCCTGTAATAAACAGTTGGCTTTGAACTTTACCTGATTATCTCCTATTCTGATCATTCAAACAGTGAGATACAAGCGAGTTAGATGCTGAGATTTACGTCTACCAGGGTCCACATTGTTTTCACGAGAGGACCATTTAGATTATAAAGATTATTCCTGGTTGCTTGAATCTCATTTTACTTTCTGCATCTCTGTTTTTTGGGTTGTATCATTATCATTCTGTGGCTTAAAACTGGATAACCATCACTCTTCTCCCAAAGTTTCCATCACAACACAATCAGACTGGAAAAGTTTGCGTTTAATGAGGAAATATTTTCAGTTGTTTCGCTGATAAAACTGAGAAGTCAAAGTTGTTCCTCTTTTTTGACAAAACATCCTTTTGGACTGTCAGAATAAGACCAACTGTAATTCACTCAGCTCCTTATTTAGGCACAACTTTATGTGACTACATTTCACAGAGTACAAATATAAACAGTCCATCACAGAAGGCTCTAAACCTGCATTATGAGGGGACAGATGTGGAGTCCACATCTGCCTACGCCTGGACCAACGTGCTCATTTGGGGAAATATTGAAAGGAAAATGTACAATGTTTACAAATTTAAAAAGGATTGATGGCAGCTTGAACTTCTAGGGTCCGGCCGGTCCTGATACGGAATCACCCCCACGGCCTGGACATCTGAGACGCGGCCTCATCAACGGCGTCTGAAGGCGCGGGAGATCCTCCAAGCGTTGGGCTCCTCGTAGCGGTTGTACAGGGGCTCCAGGCGTTGCTGCTTCTTCTGCTTGCTGAGGCGCGTGGGGTCGGACACTTTGAAGAAGGCAGGGGAGAACTCTACCAGCCAGCGGGGGTCGATGGTGGTCACCTCCCGCATGTACTCCTTGGTGGTCAGCACCAGCTCGTGGTACACAACCCTGTGGACGAGAGAGGACGTGAGTTATTACAAACATCTTTTTTTAAAAGGAGGACATTTTTCTTTTTAACTCCAGTGCGGTCGTACCACTCAGGCTGCCGGTTGAACAGAGCACTGGAGGGGTGGATGTATACCACTTGCTGGTCTATGAGGGTCCTGTAGCCCTCCTGAGGATCCTTCTTTGCTGCATTCCTGAAGAAACCACTGCAAATGGCTTTCTGGACTCTCACTGTAGCCTTGCCACAAGACACCACATCCAGTTTGTGTCTGAAGGGGAAGAAGCGTGATAAAGCGTGATAGGTGTGATAAATCTGCTACTATGGATCTCTCTGGTTGCATTTGAAGCCATGGCTGACGTACCTGTCCATGATACCCAGCATCTGTTTGCGGATATCCTGGCCTCTGCGCAGGGAGCGAGCCTGGATGAAGTTCTCGTAACACCAGGGGTTGGAGAACTTGTTGTTCTTCCAGGAGTTGTAGACCGCCAGCAGGGTCAGGTGGTCGCCCTCAGGTTGGTGGAACTTTGCCTTCTTCTGGTCAGCCAAGGCCTGCTTATCCTGCAGCACGGAACAGAGACGTGTCACTCACCCAGTGGAACAGTTTCACTCCTTTTTATAAGATTTTTTAAAAAGTTGGGATCATTTTAAGACAACCGAGGCACAACTAAATTTACATTTGTGAGAAGAATGCTTGAGTGTTCATGAGTGCACAAGTTAAAACAATCTGTGAGTTTTTAGGTTTTTATGTGGAAATGAAGCAATCATACACCTAAAGTAAAAAAGTAACGTGTGTGTGTGCCGAGTTCCCAGCTTCACTGCATCAAAAACAGAATTTGTTGCTGGGAAACTTTTTAACCCGAAAAATAAAGTAATTTATTAACCAAATTTGTGGATGTAATGGCTACTTTCCACCATCACAGATTGTCGATTTTCTATTTGCCAGCGAGTCATTTAACGCAATTCAGTGTGAAGGTACAACACACACACTTCAACCTGCTGATCATTCATGACAGCAAATGAATGAATAAAATAAATTTCAAAAAATTATAATTGGTCATTTTGTTTATAATAAAGGAATAATAAAAATAAAACAAAATGAAACAATCTAATTAGATGAATTACTTGAAATATACTAGATTTATTCAATTAAATGAACAGATAAAACAAAAAAATAAGTGTTAAGACCCTGAATTGTCATATTAAACTACATTGCAGTAAAAACATTGTGTGCTTAAAGAGCAACAGCTCTGCTGAGTGGAAACATACTGCTGCTCCATGACAATTCCTTTTCTGAGTCTTGGATAAATGTTTCACCCAAATATTGTGCATACAGCTTTTATTTAGACTACAGAAGCCAGATGAAACTGGTTTGGAGGTGGTCTTCTCTGCTAAAGCTGGGCGTGTGTAACTGTGTGAGCTTGCATGTGTATATATTCTGACATTATCCAATGTATTCTTCAGTGCAGTTTCTGGACGTTATCGTCTCCTTGCAAGTAAATCTTTTTATACTTAAGCTATGACTCGGGAAACTGGGTACGAACTTAACAGCGAATCACAGTCCTAGATAAGAGAAAGTTTCCTGACAAAAAAACTAATTAAAAAAAGGATTGAATGAATTAAAATAAAGTCATTCAAAATAGAATGAATGGAAATAAATGAACGACTAAATACATGAATAAATCAGTAAATACGTTGAATGATAAATTAAAATTAACTAATTAAAAAAAGAATTTATCTAAAAATGAATTAACAAATAGTAGTGAGTGAATGAACAAACTAACAGTTACTTTACTTTAGAGTAAAAAAGCTCCAAAAATTAAAACCCCACAGACTTCAAAGGCAAAACCTAAAATCTTAACTCAAAAGCTTTGTTTTATTAAATTATCTCATTTTAATCTATAATGTTGATTCTCCTAAAACACTTAATAATACAGGAAACCAGCTGTGGAGGATGTGCTGCAGTACCTTTGGCCTGTAGAAGACGTTCTGCACAGACAGCATGGACACAATGGTGAGCATCTCTTCACTGCAGCCCAGATGGACGGACATGATCAACATCTTACAGAGCATGGGCTCCAGAGGAAACTCAGCCATCTAACAGACAGAAATTCACAGGAAACTAAGTTCTGGAGAACTTACAACAAACTGAAAACATAGAGCAACCATGATAGTCTCCATAATCAACACGCAGACGACAGGAAGTAGATTTTATGTTAAACTGATGCCTACAGGATTGGGAAATGTTTAAAAACACTTGAAACCAAGAAGAATACTTTGGTAATATTCTGGTTTTTAGCACTCTGATAAGTCAAACGTAATTTGAGTAGATTCGTCCCGAGTCTTTGCAGCTGAAGCAAACTCACCCGCCGACCCAAACGTGTGAGTAAGCCCTCGTCGTCCAGAGCTCCCAGAGTGTAAAGCTGCTCCATGGCGGTGATCAGAGTCTCCGTGGGGGGGGCGTCCATAAAGTCAAAAGACAAGAGGTCGTTGATGCCCATTGCCTGGCAGAATGAACACAAAGGGAACAACAAAGAGAATGATTAATGTAAAACCTCCCAAACTGTGTGATTGAGAAGCACATGTTCATCCTACTGCACCTTCAGAGACAGCACGGTGCTGGCCAAGTTGGTCCTCTGGATCTCCGGGACGTTGGTCGTCAGCATCTCGTCTCTGTAGGCCCTCTCAGTGTAAAGCCTGTAACATTTCCCGGGGCCCGTCCTGCCGGCCCGACCCGCCCTCTGCTTGGCTTGAGCCTGAAATCCAAAAGATTCGACACTTTCTTTTTTTCCTGCTTTCAGTCTCTTCCGTGAAAATACCCAGAACACTGCGAGATGCCGTACCTGCGAGATGGGAGTCACCACCAGCTGATCAATGCCGGTCTTAGAGTTGTACACTTTTTGTTTGACGAAGCCGGGGTCCACCACGTAGTAGATTCCATCGATGGTTAGGGAAGTCTCTGCGATGTTGGTGGCAATAACAACCTGAAGAAAAAGTAGAAGAGGCCAGTTTGAGAGGAGTCATTTACTCAAAGAGAAACGTTAAAAAGATGGATGTTAATGCACCTTTCTGCTGCCTGGAGGAGCAGGGTCAAAAATCCTGGTCTGCATCTCACTGGGGAGGGCAGAATAAACAGGCAGGATGATGAGTTCAGGGACGTCTGGTCCGAGGGACTTCATTCTCTCGTACAGGATCTCGCAGGCCGTGTCAATCTCCTCCTGCCCGGTTAAAAACACCAGGATGTCGCCTGTTCAGAGAGACGTCGTTAGCACGGCGCCGACGCCACCGATCTGCAGGCGGAGAGGTTTCGGAGTGGTACCTGGAGGCTCCGTCAGGTGGATCTGCATGACCGTGATGAGGCTGGCGTCCAGATAGTCCGTCTCAGGCTCTTTGGTGTAAAGAACCTCCACCGGATACGTCCTGCCCGGGATGGTGAAGATGGGGGCTTCGTAGAAATACTGAGAGAACTTGACGGCGTCCAGCGTAGCCGACGTTACGATCAGCTTCATGTCTGGGCGCTTCTGTACCGTCTAGGAGACAAAGACGTGGACAAATCTGGTCCTTCTGTTGTTCGCTCTGACAGAAACTGAACGTGGGAGCCATCCATCTCCAACTTGCTTACCTTCTTGAGGAGACCGAACAGAACGTCGGTGTAGATCGTCCTCTCGTGGGCTTCGTCCAACATGATGATGGCGTACTGGCCCAGTTGAGAGTCGATCAAATACTCTCTCAGCAGCATACCGTCAGTCATGTACTTGATAACCGTCTCAGGACTGGTGCAGTCCTCAAAACGGATCGTGTAACCAACCTGGAGGACGAAATAAATCATCAGTCCTCTTGGGGTCTGCGGGTGGATGAATGCGGCTGGTCCAACGTGAGTTTTAATTTTCTCATCTATTCATGTTTTTTTTTTATTTTTTATTTCACCCTGTGACTATTTCTGCATATGAGAAAACACCTTCACACACCCAAGTATAACCATTTTAAAAAAACCACACACCTGATCCAACTCTGTCTCACACAAAGCGCACATACATCCCCTGACCCCTTTCTACACCAAAACGCACCTAGTTTCTGTCTCATGATTAAATATAAAAGGAAATACATCAGCTTGCAATGCTGAAGCAGATCAGGAAACCATTTCTTATTATTTAAAAAACAATTTATTTTTTCTATAAAGAAAAATGCTTATTTTAGAAGTCTCTGTGGCTGTTTCAGCCATGGAGACTTTGCACATCTTTGAAAAACCCAATAAAGTCTGAAAAAAGAAAAAAAGAAGGGAGGAATAGCTCACCTCTTGTCCCAAACAGCAACCGTACTCCTCAGACACTCTCTTGGCCACCGACATGGCTGCCACACGACGGGGCTGTGTGCAGCCAATCTTGCCCCGGGTGGTGTAACCTGCCTCTGCGAGGTACTGAGTGATCTGTGTGGTCTTCCCAGAACCAGTCTCTCCAATAACAATCAGGATCTGGTTATCATGAACGGCCTGTAACAGAACAATAAGGAGATAAACAACGCTACATCACCAGCTGCTTGTTAAACTGACAAACATGCAACCTCATCTAAAATCAGGGTCTCATGAACGGTACTGAACCTGGATGAGCTGCTCTTTCAGCTTGTAGATGGGCAGGCTCTCCCTCTGCTCCAGGATGGAGAGCTGGGTCTTCTTTCCATAGGAGGCCTTGTTCCCTCCAAAAGCATGTTTCTTCCACTCTGGGATGTCATTGGGCATCATGCCAATGCCTCTCATGTTGGCAGCGATCTGCCTGCCGTCAACTGGAAAACACAAACACGCTTTGATGCAATTTCTTCACGACAAAATATAAAAGCTTTCAATACATCACAGCCTCTTCTGCAGGGTTATGGCTGGATAATGCCAACCCACTGAAGCCGTCTCGAGCCCTTCGGGGGCCGATGAGGGCATGCTGAAACACTGAACCGCGGCAGGGCTGTTCCATCCGGCCAGACGGGGGGGCTGCAGGAAGCCAGATAACCATCTCCAGCACTGGCAGGCCTGAGGCTGCCAGCATGGAGGAAGTCTCATGTCTGACTCAGACTGGGCTGTGGTTTTTATAAATCAGGCTTTAATACAACGACCATGCTGGAAAATTTTATCCGATTCGATTTAAGCCTTTAAAATTTTCAATAAAGTCTGAAAAAGATTCTGATGATCAATACGTTGATTTAAAAATGACTGCTGAGCATATCTAATGGATATCTGACCGTCTGGCAGCGGGTCCACCCAGTGTTTGTTCAGCCCCATGGGGATGGAGTCCATCTCTGCCTCTCGAGCCGCCTGCTTCAGCTCTCGTCTCTCTTTAGCCAGAGCGCTCTGCATCATGGCGGCCTGGGACAGCGAGCCGTCTGGATTCTACGCCCATAACAAGGAAATAAAACGCTAATTAATTGTTGAGATTTAAATCCAAATTTAATTTCATAAACATATTAATTCAAATACAATAAAAATAAAAATACTAAAATGCAAAGCTCCGTAGGAGTCGAGTTTTAATCTTCAAATGTTACACAATCCCTTTTTTTCTGCAATTACCCAAAACGTATTATTCTAATCAGATTTCAAAAAGGCAATTAGTCCATTTATTCAGCTTAAAAACAGAGAATACAAAGTACTGTACCTTAACTATCTTGACAGGACTCATGTCCATGCTTTGTTTGGTGTGTCCCCTCAGAAACGGAGGTTCTTCTTCAACCAGCTCAATCTCCAAGTCTTCGTCTGCACGAAAACAAAAAGTCCAGGAATGCAGCCGAGATTCATACGAGCCGCGACAGAAACAGTTCAACTTTGTTTTTCCCTCATGGGAGTGTCGCAAACTTTCTGCATTAAAAATATCCATTACATAAAAAATAAAGATACCATGTCAAGATTACAGATGATAATCTCAATGAAATGATACTGACGACGGATGTTAGACCTTCCAGGTCGTCTGACTGCATGATGCTTTATGATGAAATGTTTCTTCCGGTAAATGTATTAAACAATCAATTAAAGAGCACGTGAAACAACAATTATATGACTATAATTATTAGTTTCTATATTGAGATCACATTAACGTTATTATGAATTCTGGCCATCTTCATCGTGTTGATGAAGATGATAGATTGTTGAACTCATGCAGCAACAACGATCAGTAGTTACAACTATTTTGGTTTCCAATTCCTGATTTAAAAACAAAATAAGTAAAATCAAGCCAAAATGTCTTACCCTCTTCATCATCGACTTTAGGGAGGATCCCCGTCTCATCATCGAAATCTGGGAATTCTTCTTTGGACAGCACATTAGCAGCAATCATCTGAAAACACACAAACAAATGATCAGAATCAGGAATACTTTATTTACCTCAGAAGGAAGTTGCTGCATCAAAACAGTAGGAAATAAATAAAAAATAGAGAAATAAAAATTAATGTAAGAATATAAATAATAAAAGACAACATTTACAAGCTTCCCAAGAGATTGTGACTAAAGATCAACTCATCAGAGTACCGCGGCCACAGAAGGAAGGATTTCCTGTGTTCCGTGTTGCAACGTGGTGAAATCAGTCTATTTCTGAACTAGCAACTATCACAGTCCAGCTTCACAACCACAACATGACTGGTTTTATGGGTAAGCATCGGGTCTGTTGGTGTCAGCCACCTTCAGTCTGCTGGCCCGGCACACGACCGGCCACCACAGACTCATAAAATACCCCGAGCATCGTCAGGAAGATGTTGACAGACTTTCAGCTACCTCAGAAAACAAAGACGGTTCTGTCCCTTCATGCAGATGGCATCTGTGTTTTTGTGTCCATGTTTCATAGAACACTCGTTCACAACACTTTTAGTAAGATCAGCTATTTCTTCATTTATTTACTTGTAGATGTCCAGATTCAGAATAAAAATAACTAAATCGATCCCTTTGAATGTTTGCCCACCTGTTTGATCTCCCACTTCTCCGGGTCAGAGATTTTGGTGAGCCTCTTGCGCTCCAGGGTGTCGTCCTGCTCAAACTCAGGGGCGTGGCCCAGATTCAGGTTGCTCGGCCTGTCGGGGTTCCTCATGGAGATCTCCTCCCCTCCATCAGGGCCAACGTTCCTCCTCCTGTTGGGGTTCAAGTCTTCTCCAGTCTCCTGGTCCACATCCTGACAAAACAACAAACAAACCAGGTTGTTTATATTCAGACAACTGACGGTGCAACAGTCACCTGAGGCGAGATCCAGTAGTGACAAATTATAGCAAGATATAAGAAGTTGCTTCAACTTTTAATCAATATGTTTCATTCTGCTGCTTTAATGGGATAAAATATGATTAACTAAGCACTAAAGCATTTCTTCATATTCAAAGTAACTCTGTGTGTTCTTACTTTCATACTGAGGCTGGTCTTGGAGCCGGTGAATGAGAGCACTTTCACTTTAACTCTTTGGCCTTTGCTGACAACATCAGCCACGTTGGCCACACGGCCCTCTCTGCGCAGCTCAGAAATGTGGACCAAACCTTCCCATCGTTTTCTAAACAGAGGGGGGAAAAACAGATTAGTTAATGAGCAAAATAAAAGCGAGAAAAACGACCTCCATCTCCTGTCAGACTATATGCACAGGTTTAGGTCTCAAATGTCATATAGTGACTTGATGCTGACCTCAGTCCCTCCAGTTGAACAAAGCACCCGAACTGCATGATGCTGGTGACCTTCCCGTTGTAGATGTCGCCAACAGAAGGCTCTTCTGGAGGTGGACGATCCACGTGTTTGTCCTTCCAGCGGTCCGCGTCCCTCTCGTTGTCTTTTCTGGGACTCGGAGAGCGATCAGCCCAACGGGAGCTTTTGTCTCGTCTTTTGCCACGATCTCGCTCTCTGTGCCGATCGCGGTCTCTGGAGCGAGACCTGGATCTGGAGCGTGATCGGGAACGGCGCCGCCTCTTCCGGTCCTTGTCCCGATCCCTGTCTCTGTGTCTGTCTCTTTCTCTGCTTCTGCTGCGACTTCGGCTATGACGCTTACTTCTGTCTGACCTGTGAGATGGTGTGACAACAGAATAAGTAAATATTGTTTTCTTTGTTTAGTATAGTAAAGAAAAAAGGAAAAAAGAAGTTCTCTTACTTGCTCTTGCTGCTTTTAGAGTTTGTCCCGCTCACACTGGGAAGAAACATCTCCAGTTCTTTCATTGCATCAGCTGCTATTTTCACATCATCTTCATCCAGGAGCCGCTAAGATGTTGAAACAACAAAATGCAAATGTTAACTTCATATTTTTTACCATAATCTATATATTTCAATTATTTTTAGTCAATACCAATAATCAAGGAATTATAAATGATGATGTGAGCATAATTTCTGTAGAATCAGGCTTGAACTGGTGTGGACATCTGCCTTCTCACTAACAGGTCTCCATCATTCACCAATATCTTCTTAAATTTGTTCTTAAGTTGTAGTTTGAAAGTTTTTCACGAAAATCTACACAGTCAGATTCACTGACGTGTTTATAGACCACAAAACTGTATCATTCCTCTTAGATTGGTAAATGCCAATCACTCAGTAAGTTCAAAAGATGGACCAACATAGGGAAACACCTGACGGGCCACATACAGACTGAGACGAGGAAAAAACAGAACGTTAAAAGAAAGAATAAAACTAATAAAAACATGCACTGAAACCTGATTATCCTCATTTTTAAAAGAGATAATTTAGTCTTAAATAAATCACACGATGAGACTCAAATCATATAAAAACAGATTTATGTACAAACTGGGAATTATTTACTCCCAAACTTGGGCAGCGAGCCAACAGTCTGGTCACGTGAGCAGATCAGGACGCACATCTCATGATGTAGCGGCTGAAGAGGGAAGTGGTACACTGTAGGATATATCTGTATCTCTCTTTCCCTACTGTAAAATAAATTCCCATCTGCTCAACATATTCAGCATCCTTTTAAGATGCAGTACACCGATGGGAGCGAATGGTGCATCTAATAAAATAAAACCTCCTCCACGTTAGTCTGAAGGTTGGTCAGTGGTGTCATTAACCCGGAGTTCAGGGCATAACCTCCATTAACTCATAAAACTAAATCATTATAATAAAAAGCAGCTGTTGAAGTCAATTTGAATTATTAAAGACCACTTTTAGCAGGTGGATCTGAGAGTCATTGATGGGGTGATATTCTTGAAGTTGAGGGAACAGATTACACCGATGGTGTTAAAAAAACCAGCAAAAGAATTAAATCCCATCTTAACTTTAACTTGTTCTTGAATGAATAGGGCTGGGTATCATCACGAATTCCCTGAATCAATTCGATTCGATTCACAATAGTCTATTTCGATTCGATTTTATTCGATTTCGATTAATTTACAGCTAATTGTTTAACAACACTTATTTTTCTTTAATCTCAGGTAACTGTTTTTATAA
>JBBBVU010000023.1:3893184-3912122 GCA_037177055.1 Atherinosoma microstoma | reverse complement strand
AATATTTGTATGTAAAGCACCTTGAATTGTCCTGTACATGAAATGTGCTATACAAATAAACTTGCCTTGCCTTGCCTAACAAACTACTAGCTTGACAGTCAAACTGGTTAGTGTGTTTTCAAATCTTCATATTTAGCTAACATTGGTATTGAACTGATGGGAAACTGTGCAGCATACATTGTGCATGCATAATGGTTTACGCATCCTTTAACAGTTCTTATATCAGACAGAATTATAAAGCAGACCTGCAGGTTTCTGGGAGTTTGTTCCACGTGTGAGGAGCATAAAAACTGAATGCTTTAGTTCTGACTCTGGGAACAGAAAGTAGATACTTCATCTGTGGAGATAAGTTGGTTAGCATGGAAGTAGAAGAGGCAACTAGAGTAGCTTAGCATACAGCTGTTAATAGCCAGCGGAAATAGCTAGATAGTTTAATCCACACTAACATATATTACATATAAAATGTTTGGAAAAGGGCAGAAATCTTCATAAGAAATCATGAAAGGGACTGGTTGAAGCATCCTGCTTGCTGTCTATCCTGAGCTAAGATCAATGAAGCCTGACTAGCATCTTCCATTGCTAACACACCTGAAGTCTTCCTGCAGCTCACTTCTCAACCGTCAAGCCTCTCCTCTCTTCGGTTGCTTGAAGATCTGACTGGTGGTAGAGGGTGGGGCGTTTGCGTATGCCCCAAAGGCAACCCAATTTGTTGGGTAGTCCAAAATAACCCAACAGAACTTAATTGAAATTCTATTAAAATAACCCAACTAAATTACCCAACAGGCCCAACCGGTTGGGTTAAAAAAAATAACCCAGCATTTTTTAGTGTGTAAGATTCCTACCTGAACGGGCTTCACAAGTTTTTGACTTAAACCAAACAAGCAACACATTCCTTGAAATAAAGCATTCAGAAGACCCTGTTTCTGAACGACCTTTAATGCCTTCTATTCTTGGATTTGACAGTACTGTAATGTACCTGTACAGCTAGTAGCTGCTAGTTTGGAACACACTAAACATAGAATGACTAACAGCAATGTGCACACACATTTTAATGATCAGCCGACCAATGAGAGCAGCCTGGGTCTGTTTGGAGGCAGGCCTTAAAGAGATAGATGGTAATCACTTTCCTATGTGAAATATGAGTAAAATTGTGGGTTGTAAATGCTATATGTTAACATGTTCTAAATGGCCTTTAAATTCAAATCATGAACCTAATTTATGATTTGCATAATATGGGCTTTCAAATATTACAATAGCTTATTATTTTCAACTGTAGGCTACACGTACAGGTATGTACTTACTTTGAAACCTTACTGTCAAACCTTTGCTGTGTGCTGCTGCCTGTTTTGGTAAAGACTTAAAAAAAAAAAGTTAAGCCTTTAATTCATAGCTTATTTTTCCACATACTTTTCAACTCCAATTTATCCCCATTATCAACAATGTGTTGGTAAAACCAGGAGCACCGAGGCTTCCAACAATCATACAGTATCTAATTATTATTGTGCGCTGCCCGTTGAACATGCAAACTCCACACAGAAAGTCTACGGTGCTGCCCATGAGCTCCCGTGATTTCAGCTGCGGGGGCCGTTTCAGGGCAGCTTTCTAAGTCTGCAGTCCTCACTTGACTTAATTTGATAGGAAGCAGGGAAATGTATGGCTGGCGAGGGGGGAGGGAGTGGGAGAGCTCACACTTACATAACAGCTCTTGTAATGTATACAGATTCCATACTAGACGTGCATGGCTGTCCTTACATGAATTCTGTGGTGAGAACTGATGACACAAGAGAAAGAGACGCTGAGGATTTGTTAGACGGGGAAATAAAGGAGAGAAACAGTGCTACTGCTGGAGCTAATCCAAATGATTTTTTTTTAGGAGAGTGTGTGTAGAGGGGGAGAGAGGGCAGGCTGTTTTGTCTCCTTTGGGTCTTAGTAGTTGGATTTGCATTCTTCTGCTTCACTGTCCACATAATCCAAACATGTGCACAAAGATCTTTTTTAGCTGTTGGCTGACATTCACAAACCGTGCACAGCATGCCATATGTTCTATAGATACAGCTGTCTGTGTATATGCCTGAACGAAATTACACAAAAGAGCCCGGCAGAGCAGCCTAGAAGAATCAGGTTGTCAGCAAACAGTATTTGAGATCTGAGCATATACTGCAATTGACAACACAGCTGGCTGCAATGTTCTTCTGCTGCTGAGTGGAAAATTCCTGCTATGATGGAGCAGGGAGCACGAACAGTGTGTATGACACATATACCAGAGTGAGGGAAAGAGGAAAGTGGGAGGGCAATCTGAGTGGGATGGGCTTTAATCCAAACAACTAGTAAAGGATTGGTTGGTGGAAAAGCTGCCTTTGTGAGATCACAGCCATCACAACAGCTCCCACCCACATAATGGACTTCAGTGACACAAGTCATCATACCTTCACCAAATCAATAAAAAAAAAAAAAAGTGGAACTTTTAACTCATTCATATTTACATGCTATTGCACACAACTTGATAGGAATGGAGCTTTTGGGGAAGTAGACCAGAAGTTCCTTGTAATATTAGCTTCTCAAGTAGGTCGGATAATTTGACAAATAATTTAGAGAGAATGGTCTTATCTTTCTTGTTTTTATCCTAAAAGATAGAAAAGGTTCAGAAATATTAGAACATCTAAGTAAACAATAAGAATTTATTTTAGTTTATCATCGTTAAGTTGTTTATTCCAGTCCCTCCAGGATTTCACAGCACTGATTGTTGCAATCTAAAAAGCATAGTTTTGCAGCAGCTTTTGTATTGCATTGTTTTTTTGTCCTTGCAAAAAAAAAAAACTGAAATCTATTTAAATATTGTCTATTGAAATAAGCACAGAAGAAGAGTTTATCGCCGTTCATACTTATTATTCAAACAGCAAGCAAAAGAAAATAATTGGAGGGACTCACATTTATTTGAAATGCTAAAGCTAGATAATATGAAAAGGTTCGCTTGTAGTGACAAACCCATACTTTGACATCAATGTTTGATTTCAGACACTAAAATCTAAATCTAATCTAAACACTAAAACTAAAATCTGCCTGTTTGGTCCACTTTCACAGCTGTTTATAACCCTTTCAACAGGCAGCCAATTTTGGCTAAAAAGGTAAACAGTAAACACATAGCATTAGCAGCTAGCTAACAAATGTGTCAGCCTGTACTTATGAGTAAGAATTTGTTTTCAATGATTTTCCTGGTTTAATTAAGGTTTAATAAAAAACAATAGAAACTTAAAGTTATATATTTTTAAGTAGGTGCCTAAAGTTAAAGTGTACTGAGTGATGTTTGGATGGGAGAAAAATGATTGGAATGGCTATTTAAATGCAATTTTTATTGGTTGGTGAATAAGTGTATCTAGGTCAAGAACAACAAAGTTCATTTTCTCGAAGCTGTTAAAACCATACCATATACCAGTATGTAACATTCTAAAAATTCTGACTTTATTAATGAACAGAGATTTTAGCAACAATGCTAATTTCCATAGTATCACAACAGGAAGAGAAGAGAAAAACATTAAAAAACAACACGACAGTCAGTGTTTTGGTTGGGTTTTGTACCATTATGACTGGTGTAATTATGACAAGTGATGAGAACCATGAAAAATTATTATCAAACCCTGAACTCCAAGACAATGTGTAATTGTCTAATTGTTTTTTTCTTTAATTATTAGCAGTAAGATTGTTGTAGAAAAGAAACTGTGAAAAGGATATTTAATTTCTCACTTGGAAAGCAGCGTTTTAATGTCACCCCCCCCCCCCCTCCCCCCCAGTTTTTTGCAGATTTCCCCCTAATTAAAAGAGCCAGTATTATCATCTGAGATATTTTCCATTGGTTAAACATATGTATCTTATAATCTCTCACAGGGTTTCTTTCTTTTGTTTGGAAGAACTGTCCCCTCATATAAGTGGAGAAAATTCTTTGGTGGTTTGACTTCATTTCTAAACGGTCTCTGGTTACATGTGACCAAAATTAAAGAGAAAAAAGGAAAAAATTAATCATTCGCAGTGTTAACAAATGTGATCTCCATTTTTATTTGTTGTGAAAATTCTTTCTGTAAAGTATCTGCTGAGTAATCTGCACGCTAAACATCCAACCAACCAAGACAAAACTCACTTGTCCTTTGTAAAAGATCCATGAGAGAGGTTCAGTATGGCTCTAAGTTTGCATTCCTTATCAAGAAATTCAAATCCTGCTAATAAATAAATAATTTGATTGCTCTGATGTTAACCCTTAATGCCTTAGAAATAATGGGGGGGAAATTCTATTTTTTTAATCTCATGATTTTATTTGACAAAATGTGAAACTTGATTGATAAATAAAACCACAAATATTTGACATACATGTTCTGTTGAATACCGGTGACATTAGAGTTGTTACAGTACAAAAGGTATCCACCAGGGAGCAGAAGACACATCAGTTTGAATAGAACAGGGTTTTGAGCCAAGTTTTAACCATAAAGTGATGCAATAAGCTTCACAAACACTATGTATCCAATACGATACAGTAGGTGTGAAGGAATTAAAGGCTTTGCCACAGATTACTGAGAAAACATGGAAAATTCTGAATAATACTATATT
The DNA here is from genome assembly GCA_037177055.1 of Atherinosoma microstoma. Classification (NCBI taxonomy): domain Eukaryota; kingdom Metazoa; phylum Chordata; class Actinopteri; order Atheriniformes; family Atherinidae; genus Atherinosoma; species Atherinosoma microstoma. Next base: position 3,907,526 of record JBBBVU010000023.1, on the reverse strand, counting down.
AATGGATACAATTTAAAAATGTATATGTTACATGTTAATGTATGTTCCAGCTACATAAATTAAAATATATTAAAAATACATATATTTGCAGTGTACATGTAATTGACAATGAAACTAACTTTGGAGTGACTAAATGTAATACTGTGTATCTAGTTCTTAATGGTGGATCCAAAAATGGATATTTATCATTTCCCAGTCTCATTTTAATTATGTTGCTTTAAAAGTGGAATACAAGTTTCTATTTTGCTTTCAGTATTGCTTTATCATAATGAGCCTTTCATTTCATTTCATTGTATTCTTGTAACTAAAACTTTGCATGCATGTTGTAAATATTTGAACAGAACAAATTTGTGTGAATGCTGGTGAAAGTTGTCCATTTGAACAGTCGGCAACAATATGCTCTTTATTGTTTCACCACCAGATGGTGGTGGCCTGTTAAACTGGACATGTCACCACCAAGTGACCCTGTATAACCTGGCTCTCCACCACAGACCTTTACCCCACATTATCATTAGTATTTTCTGTTTGCAGGTCAGACTCCAACCTGGATCCATATTTGTAGGATGAAGCCACAACTGAAACTCTAAATACTGAAAAAAGCCACAACTGAAAATGACATATGACTCCATATTTAGTCTTTCTCAGATTTCCCCATCGTATAGTAAAATATTAGGTGATGAACTCTTATCTTTTTAGGAGATACATGAGAAGTGTCAGCTCTTTGTGTGATGATGAAATCATTGAGTTACAGAATGTGGAGTCACAGCCCCGCAACTTCCAATCTCTCATTGAGAAACACAGCTCACCAGGAAATCTGTCAACAAGATAAGACAGGCAATAAGATTACTTAGATGTGCCGATGAACTGAGCAGTGCTGCCAGGGTCCGTCTTCCTAATCTGACACTGATTTGACCGGACAAGTTGAGCCATTATTTCAGCCCACCTGGTCCTTACAGCCGCTGTAGCAACTGTAAAGAACATTGTTCCTAAATTATACAAATAAAGTTTTCCTGCAAATAAATTAAAGTCTGTCGACCCCTCCCAACAAACTACCTGATTTTCTTAAAGACAAGTTAAGTTTTTCTGATCATTGATAGTTTTTAAAACTATTTTATTGGTTTTATTTTTTGTTTATTTGGTGTTACTCCTGTGGAATTACATCAATTTATTTATTTTATCCTGATTCTGATGTGGCAGTCATCCATGTGGCGTACTGGTGATACCCGTTGATGTTGTGTGGTTGTAGTGGGCAGCTGTGGCTCAGGAGGAAGAGCAATCATCTGCAAAACAGAAAGTCATTGGCTTGACTCCAGGCTTCCTCTGATGTCCTTGGGTCTGATGTCGATGTGTCTATCGGGGTATGAATGTGACTGATAGGAGAAAGCATTTAGCATGTAACAATAGAAATGCTGTCAATGTGACATGTAGGGTAAAAGTGCTTTGAGTGGTCGACATGACTGGAAAGGCCTTTATAAGTGTGGTCCATTTACTGGGATTGTAGCACTGCTACATTGCCAGTGACAAATTTCCCTTTGAGGACAATAAAGTTTATTCAGAGTTCTCCAAAGGGAGGTAAGCACACATCACTGAAAAACAAAGCTGCCCTTAATCTAAGTAGGATTAAGTGCTTATCTTGGATTATGGTACATGGATATGGAATCCCATTTAAATTAAATGGATGAAAAAAATCTATTAAAAAAATCTATAATGACTATCAAGTCATAATTGAATTAGCTCATAGCGAATGTACAGACAACTCTTTCTCAATGTAGACATTTAATTTGTTTCTGGATTTTCTTATTGATAAAAGATGCATGATTATATGACAAACAGTCAAATTAAACAAAACTATTAAAGACAGAATGGGTCAGACACAAGAGCTGATCCAATCCAACACCAACCTTGACACAGGACCACATCTCACAGTTAGCTGTTTGAATTTATTTGGATGAAAAGGACAAAACAGCAATCTGAATATACAAAAATATGCCAGGAAATGAATGTGTATTATAAAAAACTTACATAGAACAGTCACTGAAATATTAAAAGTCCATTAAAACGAATAAATGTGTCCTGAAATAAATAAATATGGCTAAAGAAAAAAAAAATCAATTTACTAAATAAACGTGTTCAAACAAAACAGAAGGTTCCTGAACTAATAATTTTGGCATGGAGAATACAAATTCCCTGAAATAAATATGGCTACAGGAAATAAGATACGGCTTACAAATAAAAGGGCCATAGAAAATAATTTGTGTTTTGTGTGATTATTTCTTCGTTGTAATAATGCATCTAAGCAATCTAATACTGTTAGAAAGCCTGTTTATTCCCCTTTTAAATGGGGCAACATTTGTATTTGGAAATAAGAAATGTGGCAAAAGATTGATTGTGGATTTTAGGAGGAACAGGAGATCACTGGGGCCAAGCAGTCAACAAAACCACCTGCAAGACCATCGCCAGGGTAAAGCAGCAAGAAGGCATGTAGGCTGGCCAATGCAGGGCAGCAGTCTTGTTACAGGAAAGGCCGAGTCGGCACTGCTGGAGCAGGTGTCCACCTAGGTCACAGGTATCAAACTCTGGTCCTCGAGGGCTGTTGTCCTGCAGATTTTTGTTGCTAGGGCCTGAAAAAGGCCTCTACTAAGCTGGAAATTGGATCAGAGAGAGCAGCAGCCTGCTGTGTCAGCCTTTCCACCGGTCTTGGAAGATGGTGGATATTCGGATGCTGACCAGCAGCGTGGCCTGTAGTTCTATGCACAGCCCTTGTATTGGTACTCATATGATTGATTATGGGACCAACTGAGTCAGGAATGCTCACAGTGGCAGGTGCTGAGAACAGATTTGACACGGTGGGAACCAGATCACCATGAGAAGTGGGAGTTTGTTAGGGTTGTGAGGAATGAGCCAGTTGTGTCACTGGAACCGGTTGAACAGGTGAGCATGCGGTGCATCCTGTCTCACAAACAGGTCCTCACCACCTGACAACTCAGATCCTGAATCTTCTCAAATAAAATTTTATTTATAAAGCACTTTTCATGCCAAGGGCAACACAAAGTGCTTTACATGATAAAAACAATTCATGCATGTTAAATAAAACAAGCCTTCACCAACACAAAAAGAGAGATAACATAGCAAACACACTCATTAAATTATTTTTCCCACATTCATACGAACACACTAATAACATGACTCCCTAACTTCTGTCTCTTAACTGAATGTAGGTAAAAGTAAATAATAAAAAAAAACAAAAAAACAAAACAAAACAAAAGTAATAAACATCTAGCTTGATGCTGCTGTGAGAAAACAATATCTGGTGCAACGTATACCCAGCACCAGTTTGCTCCTAGGGGTCTGAGGAAGCTCCCAAGATATGTTTGTCAGATCGATGCTGACAATATTAGACCTCAAATTCAAAAGCAGAAAGCTGTGCAGCCCAGCGTTGTTCAGTAGCACCCAGCTTGGCATATGACAGATGACTCAATTATTGTCAGTGTAGACAATATACACTTATGACCCAACAAGTACTCCCTACATTTTGCGACTCATGGCCCACTTAAATGCCTAAAAACTCCAACTTTATGGAACTGTAGTTCTGCATATTCCACTCAGGGGGCCTTAAACCTCAGCTTGCAAAGACTATAGGCCTCACCCTTCCTTCTTGCTCCTGGGAGCACTGCACCCAAACCACCAAAACTTGCATCTACTTCCAGGAGGAAAAGGTAGCAATAAGCATAGGCAAGCCCTGGTGCTGTGGTGCACTGAAGATAAGCTTGATCTTCAGTGCGTCAAAGCTTTGCTGACAGTCCTCAGACCTTGCATTAGGCAAACCCCTTTAGACTTTTTACCACCTTGCTCAGCACCCAGGCAGTGGGGCAGCCAGCTAAGCAAAACCCTTTACAAAAGGCCTGTAATAATTAGCAACTCAGCTCAGACACATTAGTGGGCCACTGCCAGTTAGCTACATCCTTGATCTTACTTGGGTCAGTGGAAACGCCCTTGGCAGAGATTATATGACCCAAGTAGTGCACCTCTGGCTGAAAAAAGGAACGTTTAGAGAACTTGGGCTTGATGCCTTCTTGTTGGAGCCATCCAAGCACAACATCCAACCTCCCCAGGTTTTTTTCTATAATGCGAAATAGGGTTGGTACAACCTAGATCACCATCCTGGGCAGAGAAGACAGAGGTATATTTGGCAAGGCGAGCTTTCACCCAACCCTGCCCATCAACATGTAGCCAAGACAGATCTAACCCACTAATCTGTCTGGCTATCGTAGGTGAGAGTGTTTGGAATGCCAAGGTGGCTACCACCGATGTCATCTGTGTTATTCCTGGCAGGAGGCTGACAACAGTCACCTCATTCAGGGTACCTATAATGGTGTGGGGAAGATCACACTGCACTGGAACCTACATTATCCACTGATGTGTAGGCTATACCTTTATCTACCCTCACCAAGGCAGCCAACAACCCAGCTGGTAAAACAGTGTCCAGTGGCTCAAACAACACAGTACAGCCAGAAAATTGCTCAGAGCATGTAGCAGCCACAATCTTCATGACACCACCTGGTTTCTGAAATGCTTTCCTACCACAGACCTTTGCCCAACAGTTCCTGTGGAGATGCTCTATCAGCATGATGGCAGTCTTGTAAAACCTGAACTACAGTCTTTGGTGTTTCTGAAAGGGGGGTGTCAAAACCGTGATGCACAAAAAGCTGTGTAACACCGATGGATGACATTCATCCCCAAAACAACAGGCACCTTAGGAGACACATCATCAGGGGGGTCTCTAACCACCAGCACACCCCACTGAAGCATTACCTTTCCACAAAGCTTAATGCTGAGCTCCAAATAACAAACACAAGGAATGGCAAAACCATTAGCTGCTCTTAGCTGCAGCCAGTGACAAGACTCTCTCCTAGCCCCATGGCTTAAAATGCTCACAGAAGAAGCTCTCTTTGACTGTAGAGACCATAGAGCCTGTGTCTACCAGACATGGAACTTTGTCTCCTTCCATGTCCACATCTACATGCAGACAAGATGTAACCAGCTTGGAGACACCCCCAACAGACGTTTGATTATCTTCTGGACCAAACAATGCCCCACCTAAACTGTGGCTCTGCAATTCAGTGGGTGCTAGTTGTTCAACTGCAATTGCCTGGCAGGCTGTCGTGCAGCATAAGATTATTCTGATTACATTTCCTGGCAAAAATGGCCCGGCTGGTCATGTCTGCATACAACGAGCCTGTAATGAGAATTATGTGAGCAGCTTTGCAAGAGGGCACTACTCAGTGAGCAATTTAAGCTGCTCTTGCTGACGTTTTAATAATTCCCTCATCTCGCCCATCTCAGTTGCCTGCAGCTGATGAAGCACCATGAGAGGAATCCCTGTCCCCACCTGTCCACTAATGGAGGGCTAGGGTTGGCTTGTCCTCTTGTACCAGACAAACCCTCACGCTCCCACTGGATAGCCAAACATCAAGTTAGGCTGTCTGTGCACCTCTTGCCTTAGCTCCCAGCAGAGAGCACCGTCTAAAACCTGCTTGACAAACTGATCCCTTAGTAAAGTTTCAGCATTTTGCATGTTACCCAGTGCACTCAGTTTTTTTCTTGTCAAGCAAACATTGTGAATAAGAATTTGTTCATGTTTTGCCTGGTAAAATAAAGGTTGAATAGCCTAAATAAAATACTAGATGGACTGGAAATGATCCACAGAAGCATCTACAAGAAAAGAGACCAAACCCAGACTCTCTTGAGGAAGCTGAGATCCTTTAATCTGCACCAAGATGACATAACGTCTGAAAGTCTGTTGTGGAAAGGGAAATCTGCTTTGTAGCCATTTGTTGGGGCAGCAGCATCAGAACCAGAGACTTACAGAAACTGAACAAATTGATATATAATGAAATATTTTTAATTGAATTGAATTGAATTTATAAATGTATTTGTGAGATGATCAGCAGAGTTGAGTATGCTGGTTGCACCCATGGAAAAACAACTAAACAGTTGTCTCAAACTACTGGTGCCCCAGGTGTTGACAATCAGGTGTCTGATTAGAAGGATGTGAGCATGGACTCGGATTGTAGGGTCAAAGTGTGGAGAGGACACAGCACTAATAGGCTTACAGCTTTTCAGTGAAGGCATCTCCCTTACTGGAAAAAAACACGGCTTGTCATCACTGGAGGCAATCTCAAGGCAGAGACAGAATTTTTGAAAGGAGAGGATGGAATAACGCCCTTGAAGACTTGTGGGATCGGGAGTGTTGTTTGTGCCAGAGTAACTAACACAATCACAAATGCTGGTTGAAGAATGGGATGCCATCTCACAGCAGTGTGGAGGTCAAGGTCACATTTAAAAACAACCAAAGTGCTTCACATGAAATCAACAAATAACAGCATTAAAAATAAGTCATTAATCTGGTTGTAAAAGCAGCCAGTGTTCGCTGTGCGAACATTGGCTGGAAGTTTACGCCACAAACGGGGACCAGCAACCGTCTCCTGGACTTTTCAAGCTGATATGGGAAATCTAGATTCAAAGACTTTAGAGTTCTAACTGACGTTTGAAAAAACAATTAATAAAATCTTTAAATCTATCCTAAAACCTCCTGGAAGCCGGTGCAGTGAATACAAGACAGGTGTTATAGGTTTGTGTTTTTTTTGGCTCCAGTCAACAGTCACGCAGCAGCAATTTTGGCTAACTGGAGCCGATGTGAAGAAGACTGGGGTAGACCCACATACAAAGAGAATTATGCAGTCTTGTTCTGATCACAGCATGTATTACTTTCTCAAAGCTTTTTTTAAGGGCAGATAAGGCTTCACTTTGGCCAGAAACCTCAGCTTCATTTGTTTTTCAAAGCCCTGAGGAGGAGGAGGAGGTACCAGGCTGTTGTGGTTGTGTATGGTTCCACATGCTACTGAAGCCCCTGTTTGTTTAAAGAATTTTGTTCAAATGAAATAGTCTTCTTGGAAACAAGAAATCTCGTTTCCTCGGACCTCAATCAGCCAATCGGATAAACAACAAATTAACAGGTTAACTTAGGTTCAGGAGCAGGACCTCGCCTCAGTTGCACCTCAAATCACCTGCTAAACCTTCTTACACCCTTGCTCTGATCCATCATCCATTCAGCCTTCCCTCTTGTGTCGTCCCTCTCATCCCCTCATCCACCTCCCTCCCATTCTCACAAAGAGAGTAGGACTCATGCAGTAAGGCAGGTTTTACAGATTTATTGAAGGCTTGACCAGAGTAGAAGATTAGTTGAAGTTCAGGGATCCAGATGGATCAGACCGGTAGACGGGTTCCAGGGGAGTCGACAGGGAATCTTAAGTAGAGCAGGAAAGTTGGTTTAGTAACACGAGACACTTCACAAGAAGCTGAATGTACTGACAGGTGTACAGACGTAGCAACGATCCGGCGTCAAACGAAGGTCAGCCTGATTCCTCTCAGCTGTGCCGACTAGCCACTGGACACACCTCCTGTACACACCATGACATCCCTCACCCCTCTCTGTCGTTTAACCATTTGTTCCTGATATTCCCCCTTCTATTTCAGGTACCATCTGGGAGGGTTCTGCAAGCCAAGGTCGCAGATAACCGAGGTGGCACCTCTACCGGATCCCACACTACTCATCACAATTGTGGCATGGACCGTGGTCATGAAACAATAGTTAGTAGCAGAGAAGATCTGGCAGAAGTTTTTTCATGGGCACAACCCACATGCTCAACTCTAACGCACACTAGTGCATTTCCTTACAAACATGGCACCATGAAGCATTCACTCTAATCCCCGATTACTTGAGCGTACTAGAAATTTGAGTGAGAGCCCGCTGCCTTAAACCAATCTAGTTTTTACAATTGGTGAAACTAAACATTTCAAGTTGTATCAACGACTTGAAATTAGACTTTACATAAACCCATTAGTTCATGCTTGAGTGGATCAGTTAGAAACTCATAACAAAGACAAGAGTGAGGCGATAACAAGGGAGGTTTTTTGTGGGTTTCATTTATTAGTCCATTCATGAAAACCTTCCAGCCGTCATGACTCAGCTGTTTGGAGAAAAACAAAAAAGCCAACAACAAAGCAAAAGAGCCTCTGAGATGTATAGTCACATATTTATTACATAAATATATCTTAAAATAGACAAGCGACAATTACCATAAAAATATCTTCCTTTAAAACCCTGACCATAAACAAAGAGTCGAAAATCACACACTGACATTTACAAACACACTGATTGTCTGGACCTGTCTTAAGCAGCCCACCATAGAAACCTGACATCACACCACCCAGTGGACTCGTGTTTGGAGGAGGAGGAATGAAAAAAGGGGGGGGAGGCAAGTAAAAGGAGTGGTGGTTACTTAGGAGCAGCTGGGAATTGGGTAATTGCAGGGAGGACAGGTCCAGCTGGGTGTGATGTGGTTGGTGTGAGAGATCACAGTGGATATTCGGAGGTTTTCCTGCACATGTAGAGTCTGTTTGAGAGACAAGATGCTGTGTATCTGGTAAGCTTTTGGGTGTTAGCTAAAGCTGGACTGCATGTATTTGCATGTTTGTTTTTGTGTTGCATGTCAGCTACAGTGACATCAATAGAGAGGTAAATAAAGAGCAAATCCTGGGTTGAATCATACTTTTAGATGTTGTATTGTTAGGTAGCACCTGCACCAAATACTAGAAGGCCGAGGATCGATTTCCACAGGATGTTGTCAGACATGAGTCACAGAAAAGTAAACTGAACAAACTCTTTGTACACTTTCTGAAACTCTTTGTGTAGCTCTGAAAATAAATGACTATGTGACAGACAGGGAAGTGAAGGACAGACTCCTACTCTTACTGACAAGTGAATCTCTGCATAGTCTCCTCCATCTTTATGCAACTGCAGAGTTTCCTTTGGCTTTTCAACAACTCTCTGGCATGCAACAGTGCAGTCATTGCCCAGGACAGTGGTGCATACAAACATGTTGGCCATTCAGTACCCGAAGAGTCCATTGCATGAATAATAGAGATATAAATCCTCAATAATCTTATTAGCAACTTTAAAAAAAAAAGAAAGAAAAAGCAACTGAATAGTATAAAGTATTCTTGGATATGCCATTAGAACTGCAGCTCACTTTACTTCTGTTAAATCTGCAAGTAGAAATCACCTTTAATTATGGCTTTCATGTACATATACTGGATTTTGCTAATATTTTATTTTGCAGGCATAGACAAAGTTTATCATATTTCCCCACATCTGCTCTTATCTAGACCTACACCTAGGTCTAGATCTTATTTAGACCTAGATGATGCATCCTGTATTTTCTTCAAATGTACTTGTTTTCATTGGAAAATATTTCCTCTTACATGTAAAACATGCCTTTGACATGCATGTCTTTTTTTTTTTTTAAATAACTGTTTTGTTTTGAACGTTAGTATTATTTAATTATTACTTTGATTGAGTATGCTTTTATGAATGTTTTAATGTTGTTTATCTTTTGCTTCTGTAAGCACTTTGGTCATCCTCGGTTTGTTTTAAATGTGCTGTACAAATGAATTTGATTCGATTTGATTCAGGATGATATCAACCCATTAATCAGAGGTTGTCAACAGGCTGCTCACATCATCGTCCATTCTGATCACAGATTAACACAAAGCAACGCAGATCAAGGACAAAACCTCCTGCAGTCATGTGAATAAGTGCAAGTAAAAGAAGTCTGCTACTTTCATCATTTCAGAGGTTACATTTTTATCATAAAGAAATCTTGACTGTTTGGTTCTGTTGTCCCTGCCAAACCAAACAGACTGAAAATGAAAACCTCAAAATGAAAAACAAATCAAAGTTAAAGGAACTAAAACAAGTCACTTCTCATCTGGAACCTGTGAGACGGTGGTGGGGCTGGACAGTCAAACTATTGGTTGAATTGTACATGTGCGGAATTGGATGATCAGATCTCAGGTAACAGCCAGAGATAAAATGCTGAAACAGAAGTTTGGTTTCACCGAGTCCAATGTCGGCATATTGTTTAAGTTTGAAACCTTTACCCTCCAAATGAAGTGTCTTTTACTGATTATCTCACTGCTTAATTGAACTCTATGGGGAACAGTAAAGCGGCCATCCCATGGGTAAAACCAACCTGTCTCACTATGGTCTAAATCCAGCTCATGTTCCCTTTGTTCCCATTTTTGTCAGTGAATTCTGCTTTACAATGATAGGAAAGGCCAACTAGATTTTGTGTATAGACATAATGTGTGTAAAGACAGTAATGTCCAAAGATGTGGATCAGCAGCTTCTGTTTCATGACATTCAAACTTCTGTGAGACTGAGACTGAATGCTCCTATGTTCTGTTGTTGGAAGATCAATACATCTCTACATCTCATGATAGTTTGCTGTTATATTAAACTTCACAATGCCTATTTAAACCTTACAATACCAGTAATCTCCAAGGAGAAATCATAAAACCCAACTACACAATTACAGAAAATGTAAAATGTCGCTTGATTGCGTCACCACCAACCCCTCCAGCCTCACATACAGAGTTTTCCTAGTTAATTTTAGCTGATAACAGCCTGAGCCTCACACGATAAAAGTACCTCCGAGCAATATTTATAGTAGTAATTAAAAGTGACAACATCACCTTAAAGGACTGACAACATTTTAATTAAGTGGAGATTTACTGGCCGACACTGAAAATGAGCCAGCACAAAATAACCCCATCTAGAAATGGAGCCTGGTATGAAAACATCTACCTGCATTGATTGCTGCATACGAGACGTAGAGCTTGTGTCCACCAGGAATCTGCCGTCTGCTGAAGATACAACAGACGTGTTCGGCTTTCAATCTGTTGTAAACAATCTGAGTAAGATGTGGTGCAGCGGAGATGTCCCCAGTGGACATGAAGCCTTTAGGAGAGGGTTTTTGGTGACTTGCTGATGCATAAAGTGATCTGAACCTGCTATGTGGAGGATAAATGCAGCCTTTCTTCAGTCAGCTGAGCATTTCCTTCTGACTTTGCAGTGGGTTTGTGTGCTCCATGTGCCAAGACAGCGGATGGTGTAATGTGCTCTGAGGGTATTTGGCAGAACACAGGACAAGGGAGACATGTTGGATCATGAGAAGAGGATAGCAAGCACCCTTTGAGGCCGGTTCATCAAACCTGAGCAGTCCTCAGCCATTCAAACCTCATTAACATTGCACATTATTCTCAAAAGCATTGAGACCTTCTCCTTCTGCAAATTACAACAAATCTCTGGATATTTTGCTAATTTTCTAACCAGCTTTCTATCTTTCATCGCTAAACTATTAATAGATGAGTTAATGCGTGTACATTCTTAGCTGTCTAGGCATGTCACTTCCCACCTGTTTATAAAAAATATTCCCATAGCTATAAATCTCTTTGAAGATAGAGCAGAACAGATCTAGGTCCATGCCACAGTCTCACTTATAAACGCCCCGAGCTCTTGTTGGGATTTGTACTTTAGACCAAACATGACAATGTTAGCGTGCACTCAAAGCTATTCTTAATGACTACTGGTCAGATTAGAGTCGTGGACTGTCATTAACAGATGGATGAAGCAACCAGGTTTGCAGACCATAAGCAAACTTGCTCAGTGAAGACTTTACGCAAGTCATTATGGAATAATTAGCGCGATTCACTATTTTGAAAACGATTCGATAACAAAATTCATAAAAATCCACAATGTTCATATTTTTGTCCAATCATTTGAATTCTCCAGCCTCAGCTCCGCCCTCTTGCCCAAATATGGTCACTGCTGAATTTGAGCATTATATCACAAACCGGTGATTGACGTCATGGTGTCCCTGTCCACGTCTTATGGACCGTCTATGATCTCAGCGAAGAACAGTGAACAGAGCTTCATCTGAAACTGGATAACGGAGAAGACGAGTTTGTGTTTTGACTTGTTTTAACAATCAACACAACTTTATTCACTCAAAGCTTCCAACGGTATAAACATGCAAGTCAGGCGTGTTTCCAGATGGAATTTCAACAGATATTTGAAATTGCACCGAAAGTATATCATGATTTGATTAATGCTAATAAAAAATAAATGTTACTGATTGCAGATTGGCTTTTAAAGTTTCCCATTTCCCATTTTGAGTGTAAAAAGGAGACAAATACATTTAAAACAACAGGATGAATTTGTCTGATGGCAGTTTATTCTTTTCAAGTTTTTTACTGATGATCTAATGATGTGATACTATCGTAAATGCTTTTAGCCATGATATTTGTGTAGAGAAACATCAGATATCACGATAGCCTGATTTTCATCCTAATTTCCACCCTGCTGATTGGGGGTATTGGCTTAGATTTAGTTATTTCATGTAGTGTACAAACCAAAAATCCCTCTCAGGAGTCCTGAATTCCTGTCTACCATATAGATTTCCTCCTATCCTGAAATGAAACTCCACACCATTCTCAAAGTGCAAGCCTTACTAATAAATAATCTGTCGCTGGATAAAACAGATTGTAGAAGATCACAGAGGAGGGATAGCGAAGCAATCAATAAGGCCATCATTTGGAAAGAAACATAATAATACAGAGCCTTTAAGTGCAGCTGTGGCAGTAATCTTCTCTATTCTGCAGCAAAAAGCCATTGCAGTCTTCCTTTTGAAATATTACCAACTCTTTTTTGTAATCTCCTGCAATCTCACCACTCTCTCAATGAGAAATAGTTTCCACATCCTCCTTCTTACTCCCCAATAGCCTGCCTTCAACAGTATTTGTTACATTCTGGGTTAAGACGGACGTCTGTCCTGCACGACGGCCTGAAAGGGTGCTTTTTGGGGGGGCGATTTTATGGAGGGGAAAGTGATGCAAGTTGACAAGAAATTAGCACCACAGACACAGGAAAGCATTCCCAGACTTTTCTCTTGTACACGACACAGTTCTCCTACAGGAACACCGGCATGCACACACACCTATAAGCATGCAGGATCTTGGTTTTATCCGGCACATTCCGACATGATCAGCAAGAGCTCTGAAACAGAACAGGGCTGTGGACGGAGGGATAAAAGCAGCTACCTTGCCTCCCCCCCCCCCCCCCTTCAGGGTGGATGATGCCTGGCTCGGATGGGAGTCATGTACTGTTGTATGTTCACCAGCTGTGTTATATATAGCTGCTGGCACTTCCACCGTAAGGGGAGAAAGTGCAAAGACTGTAACTGTTGGTAAGGGTTGGATTTATTTTTGCAGTATCTGGCACATGTTTATGAGCAAAGTCCAAATGTGGCTTTTGTAGGATCAGATGGACAAGCTGGGCTTTTAAAGTAATATCAAAGAAATGGCTTACCTGTATAAAAACCCAATAAAACTGATAAAATAGTGTGTTACCACGACTTTCTGACAAACCCACTTCTGCCAGGAAAGAAAAACCTGAATGTTGAGAATAATGGAAGTAAAGATACTTTTAATGACTCAAGAACTTGAGGTTGGAAGTCAAATTTAAGTTGTTGTTTTTTTTAAAATCAAAATGAGGGCAAATAAGAATTTTAAAAATTCAAAATCAAAGATCAAATAAAGACATAGTCATGGTCAAATGCATTTTGCATTTAAATGTTGGAAAAGGTTTCCAAAACCAAATTTACTTTCAAATTTCTAGCTTCCCTTTTAATAATTTGACCAAAAATGTCCAAAGTTTTGACTTTTACATACAAAATTTTGATGCTTTTTTTCCCTTCATTTTTTGCAATCCCAACAGATTCTTACTTCCACAGCAACATAGTCTGCCCTTTTTTTTTTTTTTTTTTTTAAAGAAATAAATAAATACACAAGGCAACTTCAAACTTTCATTTTTAAGGCACAGGGTAAACATAAGTTAAACTATATTGTTTTCCTAAACTTAACCAAGTAGCTTTAGTGCCTAAACCAAACCAGGACACTGCGTTGCCTACACTTAACCAGAAAAGGAATAAATTAAAAAAGACTACTACTTTGTTTTGAGCGAGAATCTGATGTTTTAGGTCATGTGACCTTCCCCAACTGCCCAATGGGTTTTTTGTTGCTTGTTCACAAGTAAACACTCACAGAATGACAGTTGTGTTTACTGCTGGTGTCTAAAATGGCCGTTAATGCCACATTACATCTGGTTCGTATCTCAGAAACAAGACTGGCTTTTTGTTAGAATGGCAGTATTTGATGCACTGGGAATGAAAACAAGCTGTTTACTTCAAACATTTCAGAAGTTTTTTTTCCCCTCGCTTCTACAGCACGCGGCACAAAACCCAAAGACCTCACAAGCACTTGGATACGGGGAAAACGCTGTCCCGCAGCCTTGCATGAAGAAATTTGTTTTAAGAAAGCAGCGGCGGGGGGGGGGGGGGGGGGGGGGGGTGGGGTCATCTCCCCCTCAAAATCCCCTTTTT
>JBBBVU010000023.1:3875923-3886729 GCA_037177055.1 Atherinosoma microstoma | reverse complement strand
GTGTGTGTGTGTGTGTGTGTGTGTGTGTGTGTGTGTGTGTGTGTGTGTGTGTGTGTGTGTGTGTGTGTGTGCATGTTGTATGTCACAGGAGCCGGTCCGATGACAAAAAATGAAGGTAGATATGTAGCCATGGTCTGCCCGGACTTTTTTTTTTTTTAAAAGGTAGACAACACAATTTCATAAAACTGGAGTAGCCTTATATAAATATAGCACCGGTTTCAGTGGGATCTGAGAGAAGCAGCGGCTCCAAAAAACCAAAACAAACATAAAAACAACAGCGGTAACGGCTCAGACTAGGCCTGGTAGTTCTGCTTCATTACAGCCATTAAAACACCAGAAAAAAAAAAAATCTGCTGAAATTTCACCGTGCAGTGTTTTGCTGATTGCCTGCGTGAGCGTGTAAAAAAAAAAAAAATCATCTGCCACTGTTGTCCATATTTTCTGAATGACTGCTTTAACACTTATTCAGAAATAATACTGAGAGGTGCTGACCAGTTACGATGCTGGAAATGTCAGCTTCGAAGCGTGTGACCGCCGCGAAAAACAACAACAGAAAACAAGACGGGGGGGGGGGGGACGGGGACGGACCCCCCTACGTAGAGCGCTGCCCTGAAAAACGGAGGTGGAACGAGCTGCGGCCCGAGTGTGTGAGCGAGCACGTGCGTGAATGTGTGTTCGTGTGTGTGCGTGTGTGTGCGTGTGTGTGTGTGTGTGTGTGTGTGTGTGTGTGTGTGTGTGTGTGTGTGTCTTGGCAAATGGCTACAACTCTTACTGGATAAGACATCATGCTCAGACAGAAGGGCCCCCACACGGATTTTAAATGAGGGGTGGGTCTAAGGAGGAGAAAGAGGTGGAGGAGAGGTTGTTCACAAAACAAAATCCTTTGCTGGACTCTCCTGTTGCTGGTGTGTTCTTCCCGTTATCGTTTCCAGTTTTTCAAAACCACAACGTGTGAATGTGACGTCGGAGATTCGCCGATGACTCTCTCCCTCCATCCTTTTCCCCCTTACAAAAAAAAAAAAAAGCGATGGCTTTTAAGCCCAGCTCCCTTTTTTTTTTTTTTTTTTTTTGCCCCTCTCCCCCAAACTTCCTCTTCCCAGCGCAGCGTCGGCGGCGGCTGAGTTTCACACCTCCTGGTCCTCGAAGACCTCGAGGAAGAGCGGGGGGAAGAGTTCGTTGGGACACTCCACCTTCATGTGGAGGAAGCGGCTGGCGTGGCACGCCCCGATCATCCGCAAGTCCGTCACCTTCATCAGGAGCTTGGGCCAGAAGTGGGGAATGTTGTGCTTGCGGTAGTTGATGTAGTGCTCGAACGCCAGCAGGTAGGTCTCCTGGCACTTCTCGATCTTGTCCACGCAGGTTAGGCCCGAGCGGTCTGAGGGATGAAGAGGAGAAGAGAGGGAAGGTGATGGGAAGAAGCTGTTGGCAAAGATGGAGAAAGATGGAGAAGAGACAGAAAATCTTTGGGGGAGGGAGGAAACTAAGGAACCGATGAAGTATCCAAAAGCTTTTCCAATTAAGGGAGAGTAGATTCAGTCCGAGAGGAACATAAATGTTACAAAATCAATTGGAAAATTTAAACAACATAAAAGATGATATAATTAAAAGATATGCGGCTATAAATTCTATTTGTTGTGTAATTTGTATATGATGCTTATGGGAGTATCAACGTTGTGTGCTGGAATAATTTGAGATGCTGTGAAAGTGCCAATACTTAAGTTATTATTGACAAAAGGGTTTTGGACTACATAAGAGCTCAACTTCTTCCAAAACCGTTTTCAAACTTTGAAAGTTTGGATTTTGTTTTTTTAATATTTTGTTTTTTTCATTTCAGTTTAATAAAAGAATGAAAGAAAAAAAAACGAGTCAGAACCAGGACTATGTAGCATAGTCTAAAGGTTCATTAGTTGAACACAGGGATGGACATCAGAGGTCCCTTTCCAACATTGCTACAGAGCCGTGAGATTTACCTCTTGAGGACACAGCTGATAAACTAACCTCCTAAAACTCCTTCAATTTTTACCTAAAACCTTTAATTTTCACCTAGCAGTATCATCTGCTGCTGAAGTACAGTTTGGCTTCACTTGTGGATTTGCGACTTGTAAGAAATAAGTGTTTACTGAAACTACAGTTCTGATTGTAGCTTGGAATGGTCGCAATTTAAACTGAATCACCCAAAAAAAACGTAAACAAATCAAATCGGGAGAAAACCATACAGTCCCAGCCCTTAGTTGCAAGTATGTTCCACCAATCAGAGTTCTTCAGCACAAGAATTCAGAGGAATTTAAAAAGTCCTACGCCTCCACGAGCTGCTTCTTTCAGGGAAAGTTGTTTTTACCTGGGTATAGCAAAGGGAAAGGAACCAAGGTTTTTAAACATCCGGGGTCTGCCAATGCCTGGTAGAAAGCAGAGTTTCTCCCCATCATTTTAGGATTGGTGCTTCCTACCATGTGCAAAGATATTCTGTACTGGATGCATCTCATGCTGTTTCCTAACATAATTTATGACCTGACAATTAAACTTGTCCTACTTTAAGACTTTGTTTGCATGAATGTAATTATATGAAAACTTTAAGATATGTGTCTTCAGCCCACAAAGTCTGTTAGAGTTTTAAAAGAAGAAATCAGAAATGAAGGTTTTCTAATTGCACTTGCGATAAATTTAAGCTTTCCTACATTCAATCCTTAATATGTACGTGGACTTTTATCCTCAGTGTTTAATTACATTTCAATTCAATAGGTCACACTATGTCCAGAAGCAGTTAATGAACAGGAATATAAACCGTCCTGGAATCCTGAAGGAAAGAAGAGACTAAAAAATTAGCATTTAAATGACATGAAGCACAACCTGACATCCTCCTGGCAGGAAGTCATTTGAAGTTGGGGAAGTGTTTAATGCAGGAATGATGTTATTAAATCTACCTGAGCTCATGAGAAGCACGGCCTGCAGCAGCGCCACTTCCGAGTCGTCCAGGTTGAACTGCGCCAGGCTTTTGCCCAAATCAAAGATGGCGTCGGACACCACGCCCAGCCCTCCGTTCTTCAGCTGCTCTCGCTTCACGGCCATCTCCCCATTTAGCGTCAGCGTCTCGCTCTCGGGGTCATATCGAATGGCGGCTCGCAGCGACATGATCTCCATGCAGCAGCCCTTCAACAGGATGATCTGGTCTTCACAAGGCAGCTGCACAACAAAAAACTGCTTTAATACCTTCAGAAGTTTGGTCCTAAAATCATTATTGATCATGAATTAAAGTGAAATACAACATGCAGGCTTTTTTACTCCAACAAAGGAGTTTGGATGAATAATCTTCATCCATTAAGAGTCAACATGGACCCAGGATCAAGGATATCTGTTATTCAAATCCTTTACATGGCGTTCAACCCTGCAGGAGTGAGGCTACAGAGAGCCGGACTACAGTCCAGAGCCACAGAGCTGCAAATATAACAGTACTTCACACTATCAGGTGCCTGGATCAAGACTGTAATTATACATTAACTTCATTATTGGTATAATTTATTTCACATTTTGTCACATTAATGTTATTTTGACACCACATCAGCCAAAGTTTTAATTTGTAATAAATCACACATGGATTTAAATTGATATGAACAAATGAGCCATTTATAATCTTAGATGACTAGAGCCGGAGGGAATCATGGATGTACAGTTGTAGTTTACTGTGCAAACATCGTAATAACCCCACATTTCTTAAATTAAATTGGCAAGAAAACAGGAAATAGGTGATTTTTAGTGATTGGAAATACAGTAAGAGGCTAAACTGTTTGTAAAATGAGCTTTAGCAGTTTTATTCTTCAGCATAGTCTGAACCCTCTTAGACAAGCTTCCTTTTAATTTCCTCAAGTACTCTTCAAGACTAGTTCTCCAGGCTTCTTAAAGGACTCTTCTTTGGATGTTGGCTGCTCTTTTCTTCTGTTCTCTGTCAACATGATCCCACACTGCTTCAATAATGTTGGGGTACAGACTTTGGAGAGGATTCATCACCCCATCAAGCCTGTTAGCGCTGCTTTTCAGTCCAGTTCTTGTGTTATTCTTAAACACACGGCACACCGAGTTCCAGATATGCTGAGTTTTCTGCTTATAGCCGTTTGGGAATCTCCTTGTTGCTGCAAAAATTCCAGATCATGTCTATGAAACTCATCTTTGGCACTTTTTTTTGTAAATTCTGAGTTCTCTGTTATGTGCAAACACACACTGGTATTGCTGGTCAGGTGTTGTTTTTGAACTTGAATCATGTTAAGAGGCTTAAAGGCAAAAACATCTTTGCTCCAATGTTTCAATCAACTTCAGTCCTAATCAAAAATATCAAATATGTAATTATTCAAATTATCTTTAACCCTCTAGATGCCCATTTTCTAACACAAAGTCACTTATTTTATGAAACAAAGAAACAAACCCCCCCCCCCCCATATGGTCGGGTATTTTATGTAGAGATCAGTCTCATATATACTGAGTATTTGTAACAAAATGGATTATGCTACATTGTTAGTTTTTTGGCTGCTTTATTATTCCCACAAGTCATCATTTTTAATAAGAGTTTCCATTAAACAGACAAAGAAAGGCCCACATGTAAAGATGAAGGGATGGAAAAACAAATATAGAAGCGGACGTTTGTTTCCAGTAACGAGCACAGATTCCAACTAAAACCAGCTGATTTACATGGATATTAGACTTTCTGAGTTAAAACTGGTTTCATTAAATCTGCCGACTCCTCTGTGCCGAATTAATCTCACCTTGATGTAATATCGTTTCTTACTGTGTTTCTCCCGACAGCTGAGCAGATTAACGGGCATTTTCTGCCTTGATTTGTCTCGTAAATTTGTAACCGGGGAGAGCGCGGGGGGGGGGCTTAAAGTAAATGTTTATAATGCATTTACAGCTGCATCTGTTTAAGGGGAAACCACAGATGAATTTTTAGAAGCTAAATGACTCCTGGTTTCTTTTTCTCCTCATGTAAGCTTAAACAGGTTTTCACATCTGATTGAATTTGGATGCTTTTATAAGATTATCTGATCTACTGAGAATAGGATTACGTCCCTCAGTGTTAAGAATACTAAACAATGCGACCTACAGAATATCCAGCGTTATTATGAGGAGTTCTTTAACAGCGATCTGAACGGTGTGATCCATCACACAACTGAGAATTCATTTTACTTCAAAATATGCTGATTAAAAAAAAACAAAAAAAAAACGATGACCTCCACGTTTAAGTGTAGTTGTGATTTATGTTGCAAAACACCACCAAAGAATTACTGTGGCAAATTTTTCTTCTTCTGCTGTGATTCATAGCTCTGCAGATTCCCGCTCACGCTGATCTTTCACTGCAGCTGTCCCCTTCCAGAATAACTCAGCCACCCTGATAATTATCCACTCTCATAAAGTCTCATTACAAGCAGCAGAAACAAGACGCGTGATTACACGTTTGCTAATGGCGACAGGGCAAACCATCATTAGAAACAAAGGCTGCTTCTGGGTTTATTTTCCAGGGCATGCTTCGAAATCTGACTGCTGAAGCAAAAACATCAATCAGCAGCCACTGATGTGCGTGTTTTTTATTAGTAAGCTGGAATGAACCAGGTGTAAAAACCTAAGTGGAAATTTCTCACAGCAGAGCTGATAAACGGACCTTTTAAATCGTTTTATGTCCTTATCTAGTGCACACACACCCTGACAGAAAC
The DNA here is from genome assembly GCA_037177055.1 of Atherinosoma microstoma. NCBI lineage: Eukaryota > Metazoa > Chordata > Actinopteri > Atheriniformes > Atherinidae > Atherinosoma > Atherinosoma microstoma. Next base: position 3,881,033 of record JBBBVU010000023.1, on the reverse strand, counting down.
CTTCACTTTCTTTCTCCACCAACCAGCACTCACCTCAGAGAACATGGGCAGTTTTTTGGCAAAGTCGACAACACGGGTGATGGCAGGGGTGATAATCTTGGTGAACTCGCTGAAGGCCTCCAGGTCCACCTTGTCTCCATCCGACGTCGGGGCAACTGGGGACTGGCCGATTTTGTCTGGCTACAAAGGAGAATTAATCCACCGATTAGGTTACGGATGAGAATTAGATCAGAGATGAGCAACAGAGGGCAAAAAATAGAGGCTGTCTGAAATTTTAAACCTCAACAAATCCCATAAGGAAAGATAAAAAAAACCCAACAATATTGTATTGAAAGGCTGAGCTCCGTTCTCTGGAGAATCAGATCAGCGAGCCACAGGGCTGCACTTTGACTTGTTCCTTTATTACAATCACAAGCATTAATAGTGGTTTAATTTCATCTTTTGGACTCAACAGTGCTTTTATGTTCCTGCTGCTGGAAATACAGCCCCTACAACACCACGTAGACCTATATCTGCTGATGGAAGCGGTCCAACTGCTGGACCATCAACCCCAAAGAAACCAAAAACTCGCTCAGCTCACTTTAAGTCCCGAACCAAAGAATTTTTTTTTTAAAAATTTGAACTTTTCGCATTAAAAACGGAACTAAAATTAAAATAACATAACTCGGAAAGAGAATTTGTTTCACGTAACTCGTCTGTACCTCTGTGTAGGCCAACTGCATGAGGAAGATCATCCAGAGTGGCAAGAAGATCTGGAACATGGACACCATGGCCACATGAACCCACAAACATCTGCATTTATCCATTTTCTGGCTAAATATGGTTAAAACACACACTTGGTTGTTCACCGAGTGTGTGAAAACTTCAACCTGATGTATACTATAGTGAATAAAACTGAATAAAACAATCTTTACATGTGTGTCCACAATGAAAAAATATAACAGATAAAACACACTGAGCTCAGTGAATGTCAAAGGATATAACTCACTTAAAAGACGGCTGCATGAAGAGCTACAGATCAGTAATACATTTATTCAGTCGTGTGAATTGAGACTGTGACTATGAAAAATACAGTTTCACACTCCACTGAATAAAGCATGTGTCAAAGCCACAGTCATTTATTCAGGTTGGGCTCTCGCCATGAATGGGATAAGATAAAAGTGTACGAATTATCGCCGTGCGCAGGGAGTCATCAATCACAAAACACACAGAGACAGATTCACTAAATCAGTGCAAACTTAGCCAAAACCTCGGCTGTGTGCGCGTTCACGGATAATTTAAATAATTGTAGTAATAACTTTGATAAATGCCGCTCTTGTCATGCGAGAGCCAAAACAAAGCAGGGCTTTTATTGGTGGAGGTCAGGAGCATTTTTCATTTCACCGTTAAGAAAATAGCTGTCTGGAAAGAAGACGGGGGGAACAGCTGAGTTTCATCAATGCTGAATATGTAACGCCCCCCGTGCGCCACCACAGATACAGATGACAGAATTACAATGTTTGATACATATTTCATATTGTTTAGGGGTTTGGGTTTTATTCCAATGTAATTAGAGACAGCCAGAGAATTGAAGAACGGGAGCAAAACCTCCTCCTTCAGTAGAACGAAGTCTCAAAGAAAAACTCCTCACTGGGAAGTCTGCAGACTACCCCGATTAAACAGATCCTGTGAAAATCCATGGTCTTCTTTCCCATTTCAGGGGTTTCTGCCATTAAACATTGTGGTCACATTGTTGTTTGCAGCCTCCTCAGTCAGCACACTTAAATCTGATTGAATGGGGCTTCATCAATGATTGAGCAGAGTGATCCATCCCTTAAATGGAAGATCGCACTTTGGCCTTAACCTCAAAGATACTTTGAGGTTTCCATTAAAAGACCTTGGCCATGTTTACATGAGAGTTATAATTCCTCGGAATTTAAAGTTAATTCTGCTTTAAAGAGATGAAAAAATGACCATGTAAACACCTAATTCCGAATTAAAATTATAATTCCGAATTAAAATTATTTCCAAAGTAAGTGGCTGGTTTATTCCACTTTTAATTCCGAATTAAATAATTCCTCTATCATCCTCTATGAAAGTGAAGTTGTATGATAATGACTGCTGCTGCTGCAAAACTAGAATCCAAATAAAGTGAAAATTGTTCTTGTGAAGCAGGAAGCGGAGTTTGTTTTTTCCCCGATAAACATAAGTATGTCACTTCCCCTGTCCAATCAGAACTCTTCCCAACCTCCAACTCTAAAGCAGAATTAAGAAAACGTGTTTTCCATGTAAACCTTAAATCAGAATGATCATTTCCATGTAAACCTGAAGGAGAATATTTTTAATTATTTAATTCTGAATAACTAATTCCGAATTAGGTTCACCAAAAGCAGTTTGATATGAAGTTGGAGCCGGGCTGAGATAAATATAAGGAGGTTGGATTTTTCTGCTCTGAGCAGGAAGTGTGACGTAAACAAATCCCCTGCAAATTGTTCAGTAAATGACATATTCACTGTGTTGGTACTGAAGACAAACGTATATGCTGTAATAATAATATTTCTAATAATATGCCCCCCTTAAACCATTTTCCTACAACAGGGGTGTCCAGCTCTGGTCTTCAAGGTCCACAATCCTGCAGGTTTTCTATGTATCCCTGCTCCAACACACCTGACTCAAATGAATGAGTCATTGTGCAGAACTTTATAGGTTGTTGGATCCATTTCATTTGAGTCAGGTGTGTTGGAGCAGGGAAACACTGAAAACCTGGAAGACTACGGCCCTCCTACACCCCTGTCCTACATATTTCCCAGATTGATTTGTAATTTTGAGTGTAAAAAACATTTAGATTAAAGAATATAGAAAGTCTCTTCAAAATTGTGCAGTGAGAACAATAACAGATAAAGCAGCAAACGCGTCTTCTCGGTGAATCTAATCTCATTATGGCTCCTCAATAGGGACATTTTGCTTCACAGTTGGGTAGACATTACGGATGTTTGCTAGTTTTCAGGTTTTCAGGAAATAACTCAGATTAGAGCTCAAGGGGTTCCCTACCCTTCAGTTTGTAATACAGCTAATCTCAACCCAACAAAAGTTGGTTGTGTGTTGAGCTTCGGCCCGTCCACCGACCATGTGTCTGCACATGGTCTCCACATACCAGCTCTATGAGAGCCTGTTATGTTATATCTTCTGTCATTTTCCGGTTATTGTCTGCTCATCAACTATAATCTGCAGAGTTCTGTGCAGACTAGCTGTTCAGGGCACCTCAACAAGATTAAGCTCTACTCAACAGAAAAGGAAACAGCTTGCAAAAAATGCCTCGACATGAATCATAGTGCACTTGGGGAACTGGTGATTGCTAGACTAAGATGAGGAAAGGGGGAGAAAAACTTATTAGTTTCAACTGTTGACCTTTTATCTGATGCAAGCTTGGAAAGAAGAATTTGTCTCACATATGGTTTGAAGTTTAAAAGTATCTATGTTGTTTTGCTTTTACAGAACTTTTAGGAGAAATGTAAATCGGACAGTCACGGTTTAACTTCCTCGCAAACTCACACTCACTCACTATGACTTGAGCCGCTGAGCAGTGCCAATAACTACGAGGCTGTTGTCTCTGATGCAGAACTTTCTGGCTTTCAAGCTCACCTTTGTTGCAAAAACATCTCCTTTGAAGATATGTCGATCCCAATGATATACAGACATCTAACCCTAAAGCTACTATTTCCCCCCCTTTTTTTCTCCTATTGATATAAATCATGTGGTGCTAAAATGATCAAACACTGTATAGTACAATCTTTCACATGACAAGATGATAAGATCTCCTCGGGAGAGTGAAACTGCAGGTATGTGGTTTTAAAAATTTGGTTTCTTACTCAATGTCTGCATTCACTAAAACCAGATGTCTACCTTGCACTGAATCACTTGTTTCTGTTTCTAATTGCAGAGTTTGAATACAGCACAGTACCTGATTAGCTGAGGAAAATATTTAACATTTGTTAAATGTGGCTCAGACCAACAGCTTAAAGTTCATTAGTTTAAACCTCTTAAAAAAAAAAGGAGGTTTGTGCGAGTTGAAGGGCTGCCAGGAATATTTATGCTTCACTTATCCTTGAAAATTAAATAAAAAACTTGGAGTAAATGGTGTGTTCGTACCTTTACTCACATGGTAGGAACTCAAGGATCATTATTTTGACATCCAGCATTCAAGAAAATATGAGTAGATGATTTGCAGATCTTTCCACTGATCTTTTCATACAGATATCTCAGCAAGCTTAAACATACAAGCAAAACCTGTTGAATCGGGTATGTTTTAGATCGCAAATAGGTGGCAGATGGCAGCAGGTTATTTAACCCCAAATGATGTAATGAGGAGCTTCTTATTTCTTAAACAAGCATGTCCAAAGACATATCCTGTGGTCATGGAAAATAATTTAGTCTGTTTTAGATCATTGGCATCAAGCTGAGAAAACATTTAAGGAGATGCAGAAACTACTACAGCTGGGTTAAGAACTGTCCAATGCATTCTTAAAAACTGGAAGGATAGTGGTGAACCATCGTCTTTCAGGAAAAAATGTGGTCAGAAAAACATCCTGAATGATGGTGATTAGCGATCAATTAAATGTTTGGTGAAATCAAATCGAAGAAAAACAACAGTAGAGCTCAGGGCTATGTTTAATTGTGAAAGTAAGATAATTTCCATATGAACAATGTGAAGGGAACTCAAGGGATTGGGGATGAACAGCTGTGTAGCCAGAAGAAAACTAATCAGTGAGGCTAACCAGAGAAAAAGGTAGCTAGGGAGCATCAGGGTAAGAAGAGATGAAGTGATGCTGTCATCACGCCTAGGGTCTACTGTACAAACCTGTGGGGGCAGTCTGTGATCTGGGGTTGCTGCAGTTGGTCAGGTCTAGGTTCAGGTCTAGGTTCAGCAACATTATGTGCCCGAAGAATGAGGTCAGCTGACTACCTGAATGATCAGGTTATTCCATCATTGGACTTTTTCTTCCCTGATGGCACAGGCATATTCCAAGATGACAACGCCAGGATTCATGGGGTTCAAGCTTTGGTTCGGGAGGCAGACACTCTCTCTACCTTCAAGATCAGGCTTAAAACCTTCCTTTTTGATAAATCCTAT
>JBBBVU010000023.1:3835908-3875823 GCA_037177055.1 Atherinosoma microstoma | reverse complement strand
GTCTGTTAAGCGCCCTGAGATGACATTGTCGTGAATTGGCGCTATACAAATAAAGATGAATTGAATTGAATTGAATTCAAGGAGTATTAGACATTATTTTCACACATGGATCGGCCAGCAGAGTCCAGACCTGACCCCCAGTGAGAATCTTTGGGATGTGCTGGAGGTCCGACTCTCCCATCATCAAAACAAGATCTTTGTCAAAAATGAATGCAACGCTGGATGGAAATAAATCGTGTGACATCGCAGACGCTTCTAGAAACAATGGCACAGCAAGTGCTGCCGTAATCAAAGCTAAAGGCGGTCCTAGGTAATATTGGAGTGTGACCTTTTTTTTCTTTTTGATAGCGACTTTTCTTTTGGCCAGGCAGTGTATCCATGATGTTACTTAGAATAACAGCAGTTTTAGTCCAAATTTACAGCTCGTCAGGACCACATATCCTCCCAACTTTTTAAGTTATGTTGATGAACTAGTTTCTACGAGTTCAGTTAGTTTCCTACTTTGTAAAGCACTGGTACATCAGTTGTTGATAATCATAGAGTCATTTAGGGGGTTGGGGGTGGGGCAAAACAAAAACTAACCACCAAGTAGGCTATTTAGCTGCTACTTGTTTTACTCTGTAACTACCACTGGTAACCATAGAAATACATAAACTACAGATGTAATAAAGAAACAAACAAGCACTGTGTAGTTATGACTGGTTTGAGTTAATAACTTGGAAACGGATAAATTAGGTACTTCTGTGCCCAATGTATACCCAAATACAAGCGTTTATATACTTTTATATTCTACACAGGATCATGCTAGAGCTTTGGATGTTAGCATACAACATTAGCATACAACAGCAACTGTGTCAGAAAAGTTTTTAGTCACCACTTTGGTTGTGTCCTCAAGTAGCCTACAAAGACAAATTCTTGTCAATTCAGGAACTTTAAATGAAATCTCAGGAAAAAAAAAACTAATAATGCACCTTTTCCTTCTGAATATGCATTTTAATCAAGCTAATATTAGCTAATGCTACCACACTAACTCATTTTGCTCTAATGTTATGTTGTATGTTGCTAAATGTAAAGTTGCTAAACCAAAGTACTTTCCCATGAAGCACATCTGAGTTATAACCTATGTAAACTGGTTAGAACTACATCGACGTAACAGATAACAGTGTAGGTCAGCCTGAGTATTTATTCTGCCAGCAACGTACCATAGTTTATCGTACTCATGGGACAGCAGATTGAAGGATTACATGCATTTTCATGCCCATCTTGTGTGAACTTATTAACTTCCAGTATTTTTTATCCATCACAGATGCTTATGAATTTACCATTTGCAGCCGTTTGCATTTTACTTAACTTTTTTTTTCCTTCCCAATCTGCAGTCCTTTGCCTGACCTATTAAGAGCTCAATCAGTGCATCATTAAGTAAAATTGTCCTCAAGTAAGTAGCCTCCTTTGAGAGCTAAAATAGTGTAAAAGAAGCTGTCACTTGTGTGGTTTTATAGCAGCAGTCCCCATGGGGCAGAACAGGCTCATCCTGGTTGGCCTTGCATTTAAAATGAGGTGAAGCCTGTGAAATAAAACAGTTTATACTTCAAAGAGAATCGTGCTTGGAAATACGTATACGTGGCAGCAGCAGGGTTACTGTGCTAATCAGTGTTTAAACTGTTTGTTGCATGCCGTCTCCTTGAGACAGGTCCTCTCCAAATACAGAAAAGTTCCTGAAACCTAATTCTTTTCACTTCTTTCACTTACTCACTGCAACTATAATCTTTAACCAAGCCTTGATTGATGGGGACATCGGGAATAGACAAAAAGACTTTGCAACACAACAACGAAAAAAACACACAAACCAAATTTCAGACACACTTCTCTCGTTAGCAAAATTCAAACCACTTTTCTTTGCTTGAAGCACATTTTGTAATATGTATAAACCCCTTTTCATCACTTCCTTCCACAATACTTGGACTGGAAATGCTTTCAAAGCTTCCAGCTACTGTACAAAAGTCCCGAGACACCGCTCAGTGCCATTTATTTTGCTTCCAAGCAGCCAGACTTTCCTTGTTTTAAAGTTTAAAGCAAGGAACCGCCCGCACTGCTCGCAGGATCTTAGAGGGTCCCACACACGCCCTACACGGCACGTTTCAGTGGCTTCCACCTGGACTCACACTACGATGTCCAGGTTGCAGGAGAGCCACCTTTGTCCCCACAGATGTCCAGCTCTTGAACTCGAACCCCTCCTTGCCTCAGCATCATACTGATGCTTCAACCCTGAGCTGATGCCTATATTCTTCCAACTGACTGCTTATAACACTTCAGTACAGCACATTAGACAATACCTCCATGTGTATTGATGTTTTCAATTGAACTGAATTCAACTGGAAATGTAGACAGCATAATGTAATACCGTTTATCAGGTAGTTGCCACTATATGATGAGAAATCGGATTAACACCCCTACATTTCTCCTCACTACTCTGTTGTCTTCTTGCATGTAGACCCTCACATCGGAATTATTTTGTCATTTTTACGTCCGTGCACGTGCAAAAAACGGCATCGCTTCTGTCTTTTCAACGTCTTCCGTTAAAAAAACTGAAGAGTTTGCTAGAATCGTAAAATCGAAATCTTTACCTTTCTATATTTACATTTAGATTTGCACAAATCGCTGCTCCTACTTCCAGTTCTGCCAATATATAAAGAAATAAAGGGAGGCTCGAGACTTTTGCACTGTACTGTATACAGCCGTGATCCTGAGTTTAATTCTGCTTCCAATTCGTTAACACATGTATAAAACTGTGAAAGCATCTCAGATAAATCTTTGCCCAAACATGAGGTCAGTGCCTGTGATGGGGGGGAAGCCTGACACTGGACAGGGACACCCTGACAGGGCTGGCTGTCCAGAATGAATCCAAGCGAAGCATGGAAACAGCGAGAGAGAGAGAGAGCGAGAGAGAGAGACACCCTGCCCGCCAACTTGGAGATGACGGCACTTGACCGAGGATTTGTCTTGGCTGAGATAAGGAGGCAGCTTACAGAAAGCAGATGGGCAAAATAGAGAGAGTACGGGTAGACGTGGAGGGACAGTGAGAGAGGAAACAGATATGAAGACAGGGAAATAAAACTGGAGGTGTGAATGAAAGGGGAATTACATCTGGTTAGGAGTCCAGGAGGATTAGAATGAATAAGAATCCCAAACGCTGGAGAGAAGTGAGGAATAAAGACGCAGTCTGTGGAAAACAGAGGAACGCAGGAGGGAATACAGAGCGATAAAATCATAGGAGTGAATAGAATGAGCTCACCCACATAAAGCAACCCCCCTGCCCCACATTAATGGCTTTAGCATGCCTATTTGGAAACACTAAAGCAGCACTAAAGAATTTATAGAGTGAAATCTCTTTGATAGTCGTGTTTGTTGAGTTTTCAAGCTTCAAAATGTTTCAGATGACTGCAGCTGATCTTTAAACAAGGGAATGTGCTGCACAAAGCCTCCGTTCCCCGAGTTGAGAACAACGGCTGACGAAAGATCAGTTATTAAGGTTGAGAAATACCCTGAGCCGTACGCTCAGACTTTATAAAAACGAGTAGAGTCAGATGTGAGGCTGATGTTTAAATGCTCTAAAGTGCAACACCACTATCGGCCCCTGGTGCTGGCTCGGACGGACTCCCATTCAAAAAACATCAAAGCTAGATGTGCATTATTCATCTGCTACCTGAAAGAAAGAAAAAACTTTGAAAGCGTACTCGCTGAAGCATACTGAAGTACACGCTTACACCATTAACAGGGACACCCATGCATGCTGCATCCTGAGGGCTGTGCTCCACAGAGAGATGAACTGCTTCGCGAGCTATGTTGGGCCTAAAGTCAATCTTTTTTAGTGTTGCAGAGAATGATCTCTTTTGATCTGGCCAGATCACCATGGTAACTTGGGTTGAAAGCTTAGATCCCCTCTTCAAAAAGAAACATATGATGATATTTGGCAAAATCAGACTGAAACAGCATAAATACTTAGAATTCAACAACATCTTCTCACCATAAATAGTTGAAAATGTGAAGGAAAAAAAACCCCACAAAACTGAACTCAGTCTTGAATTAATTCTCAATACAGGGAATAAAAAACGATGTTTGAATCATGTTCAGCTGTGCATTTTCCATAAACGTAAAAGCTTTGTAGCTTAAACAAAACAAGCTGGAGTCTGTGCTTCAGGTTACCATGGAAACCATGTATTCAGCTGGTGAATTCAATGGGCTACATATGTTTTTTATATACCGTTACCATCAGTCATACATCACTGATATTGGAGCTCAAAGAGATTAAGTTACAGGTTAAACACCTCTTTTTACGACATGCACAGAAGAAAGCTCCGCTAGCGGAGATCAGAACCGGGATCGTAGCACCTGTTATGTCTGAGTCTGCTGGTGTTGAACTTCTGTCACAGTTGTAGTCCGGTCAGTGTGATCATGTTGAAGAAATGCACGCTATTTGTCTCCTCAAACTCAACGAGCAACAGCATTCTGCTTTAAACAAAGTGAAGCAAACTAAACATAAAAATAAACCCTTTGTTGTGTTTTTGCTTCACTTCTGTCTTTTGGACTTTATTAAGCGTGGATGAGGTCTGAGAAATGATCAAACAAAAGAAAAGTCCATACTAAAAGGTAAGTTACCGAATCCTCTCCAATCGGAGACACTGCCTTGTTCGTTTCAGTCTTCCGTGAAAGACATAACAGCCTGTTTCCCAAAGCAGGAACTTTTTTATATTTAAGAGATTTAAAAAAACCTGGGCACATTTCCATCGACATTACCCGGGTAAAGTACTTTCCCTCGCCCCCAAACTTTCCCTGAAGAAAGCACAATGTTCCACAAAGAGAGCATCTATCTGTCCGTCACAAACGGACTTAAAACACCGAAACTTCAGAAAAATTAAACACAATTAATGTTATTGAGCACTGACAATGAAGACAATCCAATAATAATAATAATGCTCTGTTTGTCCCAGCCTTCTTACCAGGAATTTGCGCTTCTGTTTCCACTGTGCGCCCTGAGCGTTGGTGTGTCGATGGGCCTCCGTCACCAGGCGGATCAGGTCCCACTCGTCCACTGTGGGCTCCGGACGGCTCTGGAGGGTTTTCACCATTTCCTCCTTTTTGCGTCGCTCCCTGTTCTCCTCAATCAGGCGCCGTTTCGCCACCCGCTTCGAGTCGTCCAGCACCACTGGGAGGAGGAAGAAGATCAGTGTAAACTTTGTCCTGCGTGTCGATGTGAATCTACAAAGCCGGACGCTCACAGTCCATGGCCATGCCCACGGCGATGCACTTCTTGAAGCGGCACAGCTGACACTGGTTGCGGGTGATCTTGTCGATGATGCAGCAGCCATCGTACTTGCAGGAGTAGGCGGGGTGGAGGTTTTTCTGTATGGTCCTACGAAAGAAACCCTGCGGGTGAAGAAAACAGAGGAAGCAGAGGCAAAGATGAACGTTTTAGAAGAGGGATTGTCCAAGTTGTTTTTTACATCTGTGGTAAAAAAAAGGTAAATTAGATGCATTTAAATAATGAATCCTTTCACATAAATCACAGTGATGTGATGAACAAACAAGAACAGACCGAGCGTATAACAGACCGACTGTTTGTGCTGAATAAATAACTGTGTGTAAGCTGTTGACCTCAGAGGCTTCATATCATGTCTTCTGAAAGATTATGTTTGGATTATGAACCCGCTGTGCCTCTGTGGGTGTGGGTTTGTGTGCGTACCTTGCAGCCCTCGCAGGTAATGCAGCGGTAGTGGTAACCAGTGGCTTTATCGCCACACACCACACATGGCTCATCCTTTTCGAGGTAGCTGGGGATGTACCCTGTAAGAGGAAGAGGCAGAAAGGAGTGTTTATTTATCCGAGAAGATGCTCTAAATGTGCCAAACTTCACCACCGCGGGACTGCAACTGTGTCGCAGCTAGCTCGGAGAAGGTAACGCAGACGAAGGGAGCAGGACCAGAGCCGAGAATTCAGAGTCACGTTTTTACGAATGCAGATTTTTAAGCAAACAGTGATTTAAGGGAAACGATGTCTCAACCTACTTTGCGCATGTCAATCATTGAAGCAGACTTTATTTATACAGCATTTTATAAACAAAGCTGAATGTAGTGCAAACCACCCCGTACCACCATGATGCAATGAGAAAGAACTGAGGAAACAAGAACATGAGGTAAATAAAAAATATGCAAGATATTTAACTTATAAAAATAAATGTGCTTGTGAAACGATGAAATGAGACCAACCAATAAAACTGAATCAAAGTCAGACTAAAAGAATAAGATCATTTATTTAATCGACCAAAAAGTAAACACCTCTACAATGTGTGGATCAGCAGATTGAAAATAAAAATAAAAGTAACATACGAAGTGGTTTCTTTTAGGGCTGATCTGATTTTTCAAACCAAATCCGATTTTAATAGATTTCTTTTTCTTTTTTAAAAACATTTCAGACTTATTAAAATGTGTTTTTTTTTATATATTCATCTACATGAAACAGTGACAGTAAACAAGGTAAATAACATCCGAACTTTTCCACCGTATAAACGGCTTCATATCATAGCAGCACCACAGCATCCGTCATCTCTTCCATCTGGATCCTTATCATACGGGATCCACCGCAGAAATAATTCCCCTGATGTTGGTCGTCTCATGAATGTAGAAACCAAAGTTTCTACCAAATGTAGAAACTTTTAAATCCAGGTTAAAAACATTTCTGTTCTCATGATGAAACCTGCAGGAAACTTTTAACTTATCTTGCTTTCAGTCTTTTTAATGATTGTTTTTGTGTGTTTAAATGATTTTATTGTAATTCTAGCTGCTTTTTATCTGTAATGCCTTTAATGTTTTATGTAAAGCACTTTGAATTGTCTTGAACCTGAAAATGTGCTATACAGATAAACTTGCTTGCCTCATAACAAGAGTCTGTGTCTTCTGCACAGTGTCCGAAATTAACTTTTTGACTCCCCGACCGACTTGGCCGGTAGATGAAAAACTCCACCGGCCAAGACTGTTTTTTTACCAGCCAAAATATAAAATTGTTTTACACATGTATACCTTTAGGCACATGTTATTTTTTTACAATACGGTATTATGTTGGATGCAAACAGAGAAGAAATCACAGAAACATTAAACAACAGCAAATAGTTTCATTTGATAAATTTCTGAATTCATTCATTGAAACCTCCTGAAGACTCCTTGCTTTCTACTCTTGGCGCTTTCACAAAGTCCATGAAGTATTTACTATGAATTAATTAAGACTGAACTGCTGGGATAGGCCTCAGCCCATCCGCGACCCTGAATTGGATTAAGCGGCACAGAAAATGGATGGATGGATAATTAAGACTGGGACCAGTGAGCGCTGACCGGGCAGCCTCCTTGTATTTTCCTTTTTTTTTTTACCAAATACCAAATTTTTCGACATGAGCAAAATGACATCAGTTATCGTTGTAAATCTCGGTATCAGTAAATTTTCGATATATCGCCCACCCCTACCATGAAGTCTGGTCTCCTGCTCCTAACACGGTCATTGTGCCACAGCGTTACGGCCTTAGCTGGAGGAGCTTCAACAGTGTCTCAGGACTTAGACTGGACCGGTCCGTTTTAACTGGTTTCACTGCAGTATTGTAACAGAAATCAGCGAAGAGAAGCCGTTGATCTGCGTGTTATTTCTATCAGTACAGTTAATAAGAAATCCTGTTTTGGTGTTTTGCAACCCCACAGACAGCAAAAAAAGTCTTGGAGCTTTAAGAGTTAACCGTCAGCTTGAACTAAAATCTGAGCTCATCGTGTTAACTTGCTGACTTCTTTCTTCACTCTGATCGTGAAGAGAAATGTCGTGGTCTGCGTCGGCAAAACATTCAAACTTCGACCACTTCATGAGAATGAGATACTCCTCCTTTTTATTTACCTGTTGCCATGGTGAATCTGCGTATCAGATCTCAAGGTGGTGATTGTTTTTGTCTCCATTATTCATACACAGGGGTTAGTCAGAGTGGAAGGAACATAGTTGGACCAGAGCTTTATAAAACACTCACCAGCTGGAGCCAATTTACCATCTAACCTGCTGGAATATTCCATAATATTCCAGCAAACCCCCCCCCCCACACACACACAGTCGCTCTGGCCCAGGACAAGAATATCCCTCCGACTGCCTGATTCCCTGATAGATCATCATACAGACATACAGCCCCCCCCACCCCCCCCCCCCCCCAACGATGCGCAGCACACTGCGACATTGCCGCTGGGTGTGGCCGCGCTGGAGCTCACAAACAAACCGCACACACATCTGTGATGCTGGATGTGGTCAGAGGAGAGATAATTCTCTTCAGCTTGGCGGCGTGTTGTTGTTTAAAAACACCTACGAACAGGCTCCGTTTTTCACGCAGATTTCAACGGAGAAGTCGCTGCACTGGGACATTTAGAGCCGTCACACGGATCCGGGATGAGGGAGTTGCTGAGAAGTGCACGCGAGAGGCAACTTCAACCCTTTTTAATTACTTCTCCGTGATTAAACGTCTCGGTTTAATCAGCAAACAAGGGGGGAAAAAAAGCTGATTTCTGGATCTGTAGGGGATAATTACATCCCAAAATGTCTACCTTTACCTTGTGGCTTGAATTAGGACTTGTTTACAAACTTGTCCTTTTAGTTTGGTAACTTAAATAAGTTTGTCTGAGTCAGTTATTAGCAGAGTTTATGTTTGTCTAATCTCCTACCGCTTGTGTTTCCTTTAAACTGGGAACAGAACAGTTTGTTCTTTTTCTATACTGCCTCCGAGGCCGGTGAGGACTTAGGGAGCGGGGCACGGAGACACAGGAAATAGCAGATTTCCAGACATTATATGTGCTGTGTATGTAGCTGGGCAACTGGGAGGGAAGGAGATGGTCCACTGCAAGTCACAAATAAATCCAGCGTGGGTGTTCGAGGACAAACACACACAAACAGAGCAAATCTTTGCACATGTATGTTTGGCTCCAGCGACGTGTGCAGGACGGGGACGGCCAGTTTCAGATCCCACATCGACCTGACTGACCCAAGTTTGTTCCGAGTAACCCCAAACATGCAGGAGGAGGAAGAACTAGGAGTCCTGCAGTAACTGCTATGGGCTCCAAAGAGTCTCGGATTACATAGAAAAGACTCACAGAAAGACTCAACAGAGAGTTCACAGAAAAACTTGGAACCAGAGAGGAAAGCTGCCATCTTAAAGGATAGACGCATCAAATACTGACTTGATTTTGTGGTTTATGTTTAAAACATTGTGTTTAATGTTAATTAACAAAATACTTTTGCATAATTTTTTGCAAGCATCCCTCCTTTACTTTCAGTTAAACATGTGCAGCTCTATACGGGGAGCTGGAGCTGGAGCGGGAGTGTATGGACGCGTGGAGAGAGCTGTGACTTTCAGTCGGGCTCTGCCTTTTGGCTTCGTGACAGATTTTAGAGGAGGAGGAGGAGGAGGGGGAGGGGGGAGGGGGGGGGGTGCAAGAAGAGGATGGTGGGAAAGTAAGAACAAACAGAGTGAGGCTAAAGAGAGACAAGAACAAGTGCCGAGGGGGTGCAAGCGATACTTCAGCCCAAATCAGAAGCTGAGTCCAAGTTGATTAAAAACCAATTAGGAAATGGAATAAAAGTTTAGATACAGAGAGACAGAAGTGAGTGAAGAGGGCTCAAATGCATGAAGAGGAAAAGAAAAACCACAAATCAAAAGGGAGGACGGGGAAGGAGAAGACGCCAAAAAAGATAACGAGAACATCAGAGAACCAACAAATAAGTGAAGAAGCTGTGAGCTTGGCTGTGTTGGCAGGCCGAGCCGCAGCAGCAGCAGCAGCAGCAGCAGCAGCAGCCGGCGGATCCCCGAGCTCCTGCTCTGTGGCTGCTTTCAGCAGCCAAGCCCAAAATCAATATCGTTGCAGCTCTCTGGCTCTGGCTGCAACTTTCCATCCCAAAACGGGCCCTGCAGCACCTCCAACCAACTCAACCCACTAAAGAGATGAGATCCTTCCCAGTGTGGCTCAGTCAGGATAAATATTTTATCTTCCTGACATAACGTGTCATTTCCTTTTTATTTCAAAGTGTGTGGAAGAGGACGCGCGGATCGGGTTCCTGAAGGAGACTCAGGGTCGTTTCTCTTGACATGACAACAGCTCGGTGACATGACATTTGAGACTGTAAACACAGAGGACGTTAAAGGACAATGCTAATTATACACGCTAATCTACAGCTGATATGTTTACTGTACCTTTCCGGATTCAATTCTCTCGGATAAATGTACAGAAAGACTCACCTCCTGCAACATATAGACTCAGGAAGAAAAGGTCGCCTTTAGACTGCATTTCTACAACCCAGAATTTGCAGCCGGAAGGAAAATCATGCATTTAGATTACAGTGGCATGACTTATGCATCTTCAGCCTAGCATCATGCTGCATTACACTTTATAGCAAGCAGGCTGCAGCTCAAATGAATCTTCAGGGCAGTCTTTATACCAGAGGAGGGGGGGGGGGGCACACGTGTTGATGTGTGTTGCCAAGACACCGTTAGGTGAACCATCTACTCATCTTTCCTGCCTTTTATCCTCTCACACTGACGGTTAAGGAACTAGATCTACTACTAGAAGTCTGCTTCAGTGTGTGCAAGAGGGTCTCAAATGGGTAACCCCCCCCCCCTTTTTCTTCCTGGTTTTGGAATGGACTATAAAATACCATAAGATTAAAGGTAGTCCATCCTCTTTAAATACCTACAAGGATCTTTTACAAGCAGGGGATTTATAGCGGTTTAATTTGATCTTTATACTCTTTGTCCAGAGCTGGAATGTGTTGCTTTGGTTTGTTTGAAGCAAAGTGCAGCTAAGCATGATACAGCGATGACTCAATGTTTAACAGGGACGTAACAATACATCGAACTACATCAATACGCCTGTTGATTCAGTGATAAAACTGAACATATCTGTAAAGAATCAATGGTAAATGTTACCCATTTACCATTGATTTTTTCACAGATATGTTCAGTTTTGTAAACGCTGTGATCTAAGCATTATTTTCTTTTAAACCATTAAAGCTGAATTGAAAAAAAGGTCATGTGATCTGATCACGGAACGCTGAGGGTTAAAATGCCGACATCCAAAGTTGTCGTGTGTAACTACGATAAAATCACGTCATCAGAACTAAGTTTGAAAGATATTCAATTTGAGACTCTAAATAGGAGTTGACACTGCATCCTGCTTTAAAGACGCACTACAGAACATTTGCAGATTTTCTCAGCGATGCCCCCCCCGCCCCATCCTCTGCTCATCCTGCATCCATCCTGCATCCTACCTGTACTCTGAGCTCTCTCCAGCCAGTTAAAGTCTCTTCTAGACTTGTCTGATCTCATGCTCTGACTCTTTCCTGTCTTATTCTGACAATGTCTTCTTGTGTCAAAACAGCCGGTGTGTTTATACCCGCTTGCTCGCCTGTGATTCGGTGGGGGTGTCAAGCGAAACTCGGACAGCATCTCGAAGGAAAAAGTTGTACAGTGCGGTTTCTCAGCTTCGCTCCACAAATGCACACAATAGATGTCACTGTGAGTTTTAAGCTGGGAAAAGTTACACAAGACGTCTTTAATGTCTACAAATATACATTTTTTTCCTTGCAGTTTTCTTTTCCATGACGTGAACATTTTAAAACTCAACATACAGAATATGTCACAATCCATTTTGTTAAAAGAACAGATTGATTTTTATTTGAAAACGCACTCCATTTTTGAATAAAATACCTATATATTATATATATCTATACCGATATATATAACAGATATACTATACTCAGCTATATAGTATAGTTTTACTACATATAGTTTAGTTGACTTGGTCATAAAATGAAATAAAATAGATTTATAATAAAATAAGTGGCTGGTGTGATTACTTTTTGTTCTCCAGCATTAATGGCTGCTGAGGCATCTGGTTGAAGGTCCACTCTCCCACAGGAAAATGATGACATCACAGTGTACATAATCCAATATCGGGCCTCTAAGCCAGACATACTGTCATACTTTCCCAGTTCAAATGGACCATAGCAGGTAGAATAAAGAACAAGATTCCAGCAGGGACGCAGCGAGGGAGGGCTGAAAGCCTGCTGGGAGGGGAAACATGTGGAAAGGCCCCGGCCTCAACTGCTACATTTTCTTAAATCAACTATCCTTGTAGACTTTGATGACTATGTCCAGTTTTTACTCCCTCCGTATCTCTCCCTCTTGTCTTTCTGTTTTCCCCTCACCTCGGGGGTTTGGAGCCGTCGCGTTTACAATAAACAGCGTCTGACAGTAAAGCAGAGGGCTTGTGTTTATTGATGCGAGAAGCCGAGATGCTTTACTTTTTCCCTCTTTCAAAGCATAACGTCTACAAGGCAGCGATGGAATATCTACCACCAACTTTGCCGCAGCTCAGGTTCACCATAGAGAGCCTGACAGCGTTTCTTAAGAGACTCTGAGATCCTGTACAAAAAGGCTGCGAGAGCACCTTTCAAAACGCTGCTATTCTCTAAAGCATCAGCAAGACTCAAATTCTATCGACGCAATTCAGGAAAGAGAAATGTTTCCTTGTGTGCCGCCACTTCAGGGAATTTCTCAATGCGTCAGTTACTCACCAGTCATACTCTTCACCGAACATTGGCTGTTCTTCCTCTTCCTTTTAGGGCCATTGAGCCACCTAGGAGATAAGAAAAGAAGAAGAAACAGAGCTTGTGAAAAGTGTCTTTACGTGTATTACAAATTTCGGTATCTGGAAGCTTTCAAAACACACAAATCGCCTCTGGAGGTATCCAGGAGCTACATGCCATCAGTGCATTCCCTCCCCCTGATGTGGTCTGGCAGCAGGTCAGTAGTTGGTGTGTGAGATTCAATCAGTGCTTCATTTTGAATTAAAGCGAGTTCTTCATGGTCATGGTTCCATTTCTAAGCCAAATGTTCAAAATGTGTTGTTTACACGGCAGCATTTTACAGATTTCTGTTTTTATGAGAACTAAAGATGTCCTATATTATCGGCTTACCGATATTATCGGCCGATATTGGCATTAAAATGTAATATTGGAAAATTATCGGTATCGGTTTTTACTTTTTTAATGACAACTTTTATACTTTACATGCACATATTACATCAAACTCTTCAGCTACTTCTCCTCTCACTAAAAATGTCAAAATATGGAGATATTTTAGTTTGTTTGGCACATAAATCCTGCACAAGTGTTCCTTCCTAGACAGGAGATGTGATGTTAGGTACCTGAGGGGGACCCCGCATATATCTATATCGGCTGGTATCGGTAATTCCGAGTTGGATGATATCGGTATATCTGGAAAAAAAGCCAATATCAAACATCCCTAATGAGAACGTTTTGATGTTATAAAACCGGACGGCTATATATAATGGATAATTCTCAGTAGAATCTGTGTTTCCAGGCAGCTTTTTGGCAAATTTGAAGCAAATTTTAAAGAAGTTGCCAGATAAAAACTATTCCATTTTAAAAATACTATTTTGATGAAATAAAGTAGGCCGCTGGTGTGAGTTATACTATGTGTGGCTGTAATAAATGAAAAAATTATCCTTCCAGAAACAAAACTAGTCAGCAGAGTCACTCATCAAGGTTATTCTTTCACGTTAATGAGTAGTAATGACAATTGACTATTTCTTCTCCAGAAATAAATTAAACTAATCTTTCATATAATCAGACATTTGCTTCTTTAAAACTTTCTCTAAAAATGTCTTTCCATTTAGATTAATATAGATTTCATTTTCTACTAAAAGGACAGAAGCACTTCTGTAAGTATCATTTTTTCCTTTAATTGTACATTTTTCCATTAACATGTGCATAAAAATCAATGATGGATATAAGTACTGATATGCTCAGTATGTGTTGGGAGTGTTCGTACTCTGAGCTGGAACTTATAGAAAAAGCTGGTAGAATGACAAAAACCTCTTTTTTTTTGCAAAAAGTTGAAATTTGAAATTATTTTCTGAGATTTAGAGGGGAAAAAAGTTAAAACAAAAAAAGAATTAAATAAAGAAGAAAAAATTTATGCTATAAACATCATCAACTCCTACTATAAACAAGTTCGAACAAATGGGTGGGAAGAAGTATGCACGTTCTTTAGAACTTCCACTCCTTTTTTATCATGGCTTATATTTTTACTACATAATATCCATATACTATATGATTATCCATATCGATATATGTACTACATAAACATCCATCTCAATATATATATATATTACATCCATAAAAATATATAAACATATATATATGGACGACATAAATATCCATGACAACTTAAACAAAAGTTCCTGCAACAGTAAAACAGCAATTTCTGATCCAAAGAAACCAGATATCTGTAGATGGACGAGTTGAAGAAAGCTCCACATAAAAGGTGGTGGTCTGACTCATGGTGGGATCTCAGTCAAGTTCAGAAGCCCTCCAAAAAGTCAAAAAGTCACCTACTTCTTTTTTCATTTACATTTTCCTCCTGTTTTAATGATCATTTCAATCATTATTTATTTACATTTAGTTTAATTTCTTACTTGGTCTCCTGTGTTGTTTCCTAAAGCACTCAGTTGCATTTTATAAAAAACAACATCATTTTATTTAAATAGATAGATTGGTTAACTGACAGCAGCACAACACCCCCGACCTGGTATGAAAGCTTTAAATAAAAACAAGAAAGCTACAGTTATGTATTTGTATACTTGCTGCTGGCGTTGTTACTCATATTATTCTCACTTTATCTTCCTATGGGTGCGCCTGACAATTGTCTGCTTTGTTTTCTTACAGAGGCCTTAGGATATTTTCTTAAAGGTACAGGACAAAGTATAAAAAATAAACACACTCAAAGCAAAACTACAACAAACAAACCAACATACGACTAAATAGAATAAAATAAGCTGGAACATGCAACAGATGGATGGACGAATCGATGCCATATTGTATCGAGATCGAACTTGTGATTAACCACTTTTTGCAAACAACAGATAAAATGGCAACGAAATAGTGCAGCACATCTGCAAAATCTGGGCACTACCATGTCGGCAGCATTTATGTCGATCATTAATGAAAACAAACAACTTCAAAAGCCTGTTAATGACCCGTTAATTAGAGTCCGGTGAAGCAGAGAAAACATCCAAAACCAGCAGGATGGTGGCCCTCGAGGACCAGAATTGGACATCCCTACTGTAAACCTTCTCCTTTTAGCCACCGACCATCTGCTACTTAAATCCAGTGAAGAAATAGGAGCCTAATTTGCCACCATACATTTTCAGAGGAGCATCAGAGCTCTGAAGACCAAAAGTGAGGTCATAAAATGTTTGTCAAACATAAAAAACGGTGTTTTTATTGCAGCAACTGGCTGCATTTTGGCAGTAAAAGGTCTCCGTCTGACAGCGCTCTCAAAACTAAATCCAGTAGAAGGGAAATATCTTTGTGGGGGAAAAGACAGATAAGCCCCCAAAAAGCACCCCAATTACACGATAACAAAGACTGCGCACACCCAAAGCAACACGCATCCTTATCACAACAAGTGTGTGTGCAATCGGCAGCAGGGACACATACCTGAAACCAGACTGACATGTTGGAAAGGCACGATGGGAATGAGATGCTCTGGGGGGGATTGTGAAAGCAGATTGATGGAGGTAGGGGAGAGCGGGCTACACGTTCCTGAGAAGACTGCGTGGAGCGGAGACAGTAAGTGCCGTCTGTCAAAGTTGGATGAGTTTACGATCCCGAGAGTGCAGCGTTGCTCTAACACCCTTTACCAGGAACAGGAGGCCAGGGAGTAGGACTCCATTAGCACCACCGATACAACCCGGTCCCATTCTGTCACACAGACCCCCGACTTCTACGAGCTCTGTGATGGACCCGTTTTACTATATGTTCTTTATCTACTGGTGTATGGAGCCCGACTCTGCCCGAAGTTTTCTGTCAGACTTCAAGTGCTTCTCATGTTCTATAGACCATAAAGGACCTGGAGTCTAATTAAGGATTAATTAATTTTCATACTTACTGTTTTTAGTTCGGTTTGGTTTTCATTCATTATTAATGACAGAATCTATTCTACTTTTCTTTTTTTTTTTTTTTGAAATGTTGTCATTGTTTTACAAATGAAAGTTTAATGTACTTGCATTATCATGGCATTATTACAGTATATTAGTAATAGAAATGGTCTCAAAATGACAACATTATCACTCAGCGCGATATTATTGTTTATTACAATGATTTCTGAGACAATTAATTGGATAGCCAAATTTGTTATCGTTACAGGCTTAGCTTTTATCACATCGTAACTACAAGCCTACAGTTTCTGCATGACTCCGTCATCACTGCATCAATCAAGGATCAGAGCCTCTGTTAACCTCTAATTCACACCCATACGTAGACTGTCTATTATCAAACTCCTTATGATGATGACTTCTTTGTTTTGCTATTAAGTGCTCTTCATCTGAAGATTCTTCATCATTTTATTATTATCATACACCAGAATGGCATGTAAGGTGTGGAATACCACTTACATGAATATTATTAGTAGTGGAATAAGTAAACAGGCCTGAAATGGCACTAAAATAAGCCGATGCAGTTCAGTGAACAAATAAGTATTAGTACTTTGAACTTATTGTAATAAGTACAATAAATGTTTTATTTAAATAATAAGATTTTTTTAGAGGAAAAATAAGATTTTTTAAAAAGACTAATGCTGCTGCTTTGTCCGAGTCAAGCAGCCGCTTTTTTCTTCTTTTTAAGTGTTTATTTCATTCAATATTGACTTAAATGTATTTCCATAGAAGTATTTTCAGTCCCTACAGAGTCCTTCAGAAGTTTCTCAATGCATGAAACAATATTTCTCTTTTCCATGTTTAATAATGATAAGATGCAAAAATGACATCTTTGTTCTCTACAAATGCTCAAAATATCACTAAAATATCTCCTGTCCTTTTGTCTAGAAGCCAGCATGTTTCTATTTTTCACACCAGCACACACCCTTTGCCTCTGGGAAACATCATTTAATTGCCTGTTAAGTTCACAAGTTGCTGTAATTGAGCCTAAATGCCAACTCAAACTGCCCTTCACGTGTTACCTCGCCTTTAATTACAGTAGTCCTGTTCCCAGTTATGGTTCCCTTTGCCCTTTTCAGAATACATCAGATGGATTAACAGAGCATTAAATTAACTTCCTAAATAGCCCATGGAGTTACAGCTTGATTTCCTCATGATTGTTCAGCTTGTAGCATCTTATTAAAAGGGGCACCCATCTTATTAAACCTCTCCTGTGGATGAGCTGATAGATTAAACCTTCTGATCTTTGGATGTGTGTAAAAGCCAGGAAGAGACGCTTCTTAGCATAAAACAGCAAACGTTGCCGTACCCATACCTTAATCTAATGATGAGGTGGGAAACCCGAGGGCTCTTTGAACATGACGGCGCCTTTTCATCGACTATGTGGGTGAAGTTGTCGCGGCGGTAAACAGACGAGGCGGAGTTTTCCCCGACTGCCACTCAGAGCGTGACATCTCTTCCTCTGCCAGGCGGCTTCCACATGGCTGCACCGAGGCGCTGGAGGCGACAAACCCTCCCGACTGTCAGTGGCATGACACTTCAGTCTTCCAACGTGACAGCATGTTGGTGCAGATGGAAACACCAGCAAACGGGGGTAACAACAGATACTCTTTATTCAGCTTTCTGTCACTCCTTCAGCCCACAACGCTCCGCCATGTGTTTACCCTCATCTGAGCTTTGTTTTCAAGCACACATTTCAGAGATGATGGCACAACAGCGAGAGAATTGGCACAGCGATGGCATGATTATGAAATGATAATGCGAATCTCCGCTCTAATCATCTCTCGCGGGGCCTGATTGGGGCGATATTAACACTCTTGCAGCTTTAACTTTGCACTCAGAGGTGCTCGATGAGTTTTTGTGATAATGTTAAAGAAAAACTAGAACATGGAGGTTTGGAATGGTCTCACAAAGCTGGTGAATGCGAGTACTTCAGCTTGAGAGTAAAAAACCATCATGCATAATTGAATATTATGCACAACGCTGCACGGGAGTGCTTTCCAGCTCCCGGTTTTGTAAAAAAAAAAATATGTCGGGAGTGCAACGCACATCAATGTCCAGCCCACGAGCGCACGCTTTGCTTTCTCTGCAGCAAAGTTAAGTTGAGGGAAACAAATTGATTCCAGTGGTCTGACAGCCGCGGAGAAAACGCACACACCGGTTACACAACCAAGAGAAAAAAGCAAAGATAGGAGCCAAAAAAAAGATGACACAAGCAAACTTACAGTGCAGAGCGGATGACACAGTGGGACTGTAAAATATGCATGGCAGCCCAGCAGCTCCAGATGAAGTTTGAGATGTATCACTCTCTCTCTCTTTCTCTCTCTCACACACACACACACACACACACACACACACACACGCACACGCACACACACACACACACACACCCTGGTGTCTCTGCTGCTTGTGCTATGTTTAGCCTGCTGACCCACTCCATTACACTAGGCCTCTCCCTCCCTCTTCCTCCAGTCTGCAGGGCTTTCTTGCTCTGCTGAGAGTACCACCCAGCCCACACGGGTTGGACCACGGCCAGCTTCTCTGCTGGAGATGTGTGGAGCTTTATCAGGTAACTGGGCGAGGTTTTATGAGGGCACAGGCGGCACATGAGACTCCAAAGGTTGTCAAGGAGAAGTCGCAGAAAAATGTTACATAAGTCTTAAATACTTAGTTTTCCCCTAATCCCTCAGTTCTAAGCTCATTAGCTCATGCTAACACGCTAATTTGAGGACTATTTGTCTCTTCTTGGAGCTTGGTGAAGAGAACGGGACTAGATGTGACATTTGTATGTTATTCATGTTGGTGAATCAAACCTTTACATGGAAGACTGAGACACTCAGAGCAGTCCAGAGAATCAGATCCATAACAGCGTCTGAATGAGGCCCCCTGTCCTATGTTTAGAGCGCTACAGTCGCCTATTGTTGTGCCCGTATGCTTGGACCCTACAGCTGACTGTGTCCCGGCCCATACATCCAGCACTAATGGACAGTTTGTACCGTCATGTGTCTTACCACTGTCTAAATTACAGGCTTAGCTAGAGGGGGATATAGCATGCCACTGAGTGAAAACAAGACAACTCCCTCTGTGCACATTACACCACCGTACTGTTACCCACACATAAGCGACAGGGATCTGAATGCTCAGATGTATACGGCTTCATACACGCTGCAGTAAGAAGAAAACAGCTACTTTTAAAAGGACTTAGCCGCTGGGATATTCATTCACAGTCGTTTGGATATAAAGGTTATAGTCGATTGTGACTTCTAAAACACAAATATTATTTACCAAACGTTTAATCGGAAAACTTACAGATTCTCAGATGTTCAAAATAATCATTTAGCCAAACTTTTTTTCCATTTGTGAACATGCCATCTTCATTTATTCTTCCCCTTAACAAATCTCACTTTTACCATGACTCCAAAAGTATCTAATTAGACCCTGAGGTTGCTGAGATATTAGTGGTGCAGAGAAAAAAAAAGATTTACATCACAATCGAGGTTCTGAATGGATCCAAAATTTCCAAGAACTGATGTTTTAAGACTTTAAAAGTGTTTGACAGACTACTTTAAAAACTATGAAGTGACAAAGAAATGTTAAAGTTTGCAAGTTAAGCAAAACTAAATGTCACCGCTCTATCAAAAGATCGCGTCTGTGTATGTTTAACTTTTGAATCACTTGATTATCCTTGAAAACCTTCTTATAGAGAAAAGTAGTTAATCCCAGAATTGGCACTCTTTGTCACTAAAAGAGTATTTTTTTTTTATTATTTGGGTTGAATCGCGAATCAAATCGTCGCCCCAAGAATCAGATTCGAATTTGAATTGTGAGTTGATGTCAGAATAACATCCCTATGAGATACGATCATTTCATTATGGTATGTCATTTTCAAACAGACGCCTAAAGAAGAGGCGCAGGGCATTATTATGCCAAATTTAATAGTAAGTTCAGAACAAACGATTACTACCCAACATCCAGAAACTGCTCAGAATGAGGGAAAACAAACATAAACTAGGCGGTAATTTCATTTTTAAAACACCAAGGTAGGAACCAACGTTCAATTTAACTCTAACTGCTGTAAAATCTATAAATATATAAATGTGTGATTCTCCAAAATGGTTTAAAAAAATGATAAATGTTAAATTACTTTAAATATCAAATATCACTGAAATAAGTGTAAATGGTTTCTTTATTTTCTTTGTAGAATATAAAGTTGATTACATTTTTCCTTCTGTGTCGAGTATTTTTCTGTATGTACAAGGGGAAGGTCGGAGCATTTGCTTCAGCCTACAACCTTTTGGTTTATCTTGTTTATCATCTTACTTTGACGTTTGAGATTAGTTTATAGGTTCCTCTTATTGTGGATGCAAGTAACACTATATCTAAAAGGTTTAAAAACTGTTTCTAAAGACTTTTTAAAACAAAAGTTCCCAATCCAAGGTCCCTGTCTGGGATCACAGGGGGACCGTGAGAAGTTGTAAAAATTGGATTACTGTAAGAGGATAAAGTCAGCTAGATCTGTGCTGGTTGGGTCTCTTATGGAAATAAAATCATTCTTGAATGAGTTCCAGCTACAACTCTACAAACAGCTGAGTGATTCTGAACAAGACAACATACCTTGTGGTCACATTCATTCCACAATGAGACCGACAACTGGATGCAGGGTCATGATTCAAAGAAGGGGGATTAGCCTTGGTCTCATTTTAACAAAGCTGACATGTAGCCTACTTCTCTGATGAATCATGAGTACTAGACTTCTACATTTCAGCCTTGAGGATGTGTATTACCTTGGCCATGATCATGTTCGCCTTCAAGTTGATTAAGCGTCAAAGAAATATTTCCAGGAGAGCAAAATAAAAAGTCAAATGAGGTGACTACAGGCTGACGTTATCCAGCTCCCCGGTACGCCGACTGCTTTCAGCAAGCTGAGTATCATCTGTAGCGATATTAGGCTCTGTGCATCGTAGCAGAACGGCCTCGGTCAGTCAGTAAATATGAAAATACACTGGATTCAAATCCAGAATCCAGACGTAGGTACACCAAGGGATTAACAATCACTCATCATCTGATCTCAAAGTCCTGCCCTTGTACTCGTTTATCATTACCAGTAAAATTACAACTGAATTGGTTCGTGATGCGTTCGTGTACTTCATGTTCTTCCAGCTTGTACTGGTCAAGAAGTCAGTTCATGATCCCGAACAAGACGCGCAGCGGCTTAACGTGTCTAAACAGCAGACCAGATGTTTACACAACCATGTGACATCATCCGTGTCATCTATTTGTCAGTATCTGTGTGAGAGCATTATTATATAATAGCTTACAGCATCTATCCGTTTTGTCTACATTCTTTATCCTGGTTTAGATGCTGTTTGCTTTTCCTGCTCACGCTCAAACCTAACACCGATTTGAAAGAGGAAAATAAAAGAAGAGGAAGTTGAAGCACGGGGATGACGGCGCTAACACCTCCATGATAACACGGATATATGACTTCAATTATTTGCCATATATGCAGCATCAATTCAGGCAGGAGTCTGTTTTTTAAGCAGCATTTTTTTCTGTAAAAGCTGGCTTAAAAACATTAAAATTCCTGGCAGGGAATCTCTGTAGCACAAATTATGACCATAAGCACACACCCACACCCCTCCCATCTGGCTGTAAAATGACTCCCCCCTCCTCACATCTTTGGCTGTTGTCAAATGAACTTTTGTGCCGTTGCTTTACACCACAGAAGGTGAAGATGAGGTCAAAGGATTAAAACTGACAGAAATCCGAACCAAAGACCCACTGGGAGTAGTTTCATCCCTAAAAATCTAACTCCTTCTAAATATTGGGTTGACTTTGCAATATTTGATTAAATATAATTCCCCGCTGACTCAGAATTTAAGACCTATGAGTGCTACCTCTGTGTATTTATACAACCATAGCAAAGTTTTAGAAGGAATCAATCAAAGGCAGTGTCTTCACCTTTTGACAGAAATACTGTTATGGAAAGAAACATCCAGCCTATTTAGCTTGACAGCATTTACTGACGTTTAAAGGTCAGAAATGAAGGAGCAGAAAGGCAGTAAGTTGTTGACACCAAAGCAAGTAAATAAGACTGTAAATAACAAGCCTGACAGAACGTCCTCATCTCAAAGGGACGGGAAAGTTAAATTCATGGTTTAACTTTCCGGTTGTGCCCCAGGTCCAATCCCCCCCAACTGAACCTTGCCTGATCCGTTTTAAGGATCAAGTTGAAAGGCTCTACCAGGGAGTCTGCAGGTTATGACAAGCTAAATAACTCCACAGGAGGGATAGACCAATACGTCGGTCGGCCGATATATGATGAATGAATGAATGAATGAATGAATGAATTTATTTCGAACAATAAACCAAAAACAAGAGAAAATAATAAAAAAAATTTAATTGCAAAGAAAATAATAACATTTCATAATCAAATCACAAAATAAACAAGTTCGAAAAAGGAGTGGGAAGAAGTATGCACTATTTTGAATCCCCATCCCTTCCTACTCATGATAATTTCTATATTGTATTACTATACAATATCCATTTGTATAGTAATTAGATACACATACATACATAAAAACATATACACATGGATTGTATGAATATCCTTTACAACTTGTGTCTCTATGTGTTTTTTAACTCTCATCTTCCATATATCTTGTTAGAAATCAGTTTTTATTCCTCTTTTTGAATGTATTTATGTTTGAACTTTGCTTCATTTCTTGCTCCAGGCTGTTCCACAAAGTCACCCCACAACACGATATGCACATGCTTTTCATTGTTGTTCTTGCTTTTGTTTTTTTTTAAATTTAGATCACCCCTTAGGTTATAGACTCCTTCTCTTTCTGCAAATATTTTCTGGATATTTTCTGGCAGTAGATTATTTCTTGCTTTATACATTATTTGTACCGTTTTGAATTTAACCAAGTCCATAAATTTCAACGTGCAAGATTTTATAAAAAGTGGGTTTGTGTGTTCCCTGTGTCAGGCTTTGTTTATTGAACTTATTGCTCTTTTCTGAAGTTTGCATAACGGCTGTAGTGTGCTTTTGAAGATATTCCTCCAGACCTCCACGCAGTAAGATAGATATGATAAAAACAGTGAGAAGTATAGAGTGTGGAGTGATTTGGGATCCAGGATAAGACGTACTTTTATAAAACTGCAGTACATTTTGCCAGCTCCGCTATTCCGTGACTTATATGAGGTTTCCAGCAGATTTTTTTGGTCCAAGATTACACCAAGAAATTTTATTTCAGCTATTATCAGCTATACATGTGATTCTGTGTCTTTCCTTCCAAACAGTATGATCTTTGTTTTGCTTAGATTTAGTGATAATTTATTTCTGTCAAACCACAGTTTGAGTTTATTTATTTCTGTTGTAATCACCTCCAAAATCTGCTGCAAATTGTCCCCAGAACAGAAAACATTTGTCATCTGCAAAGAAAACAAATTTCAAGAATTTTGATACTTTGCATATATAATTTATATATATTGTAAATAACCTTGAACCAAAATATGACCCCTGTGGCACTCCGCATTTGATTTCCATATACTCTGATCTATATCCCCCTATTTGGACAAACGTTTGCCTGTTTACTAAATAGCTTTTCAACCAACTCAAGCCAAATATCGGGACAATATTTACGTTTTTTACTAGTATCAGCTCTGGCCGATTCGTGGGCACTGTATTCCACGTGCAGAGCATGTCCCCTCCCCCCAGCAGAGTAGTGAGAAGCCTGCAGTATAAGCTTCAACACTGCCCATCTGCCTCACTGATTCCAACAGGTTGATTCCCATTTTCATTTTTTTCTGACAAATAATTTACAAACTGAATAACTGTGCAGGGGCCGTATTGTTCTTTTTTATTTTCTATTTAAATGTTTAACTGTAACATACAAAGATTAAGCTGTTACATGCTACATAACATTAATTGTTTTAATTTTTGTTTTAAGTTAAATTAATGTTTTTGTTATTTTGTTTTAAATTTGTGTCATTTTTATTATGTAAGAGCAACAGCGTATTGGCCTCAAATATCAGCTCCAGAAAATCAGCATCCCGCATCAGCTATCGGCTAAGGTTGATGTAAAATAAAATCTGTATCGGCCCTAAAAAAATCCATATCGGTCAATCCTCTCTTCACAGAAACCCAAATTGTGCCCCACCCTCCAACAAAAGCACAAAATAACATGAAGTTACTGACAACTGTACAACAACTACAACCCTTGTTCTGAGTGTCACAGCAGCTTCATGAGCAGGTTTTAATTGTGGACAGAACCCATCATCTTCATCCAATTACAACCAATTAGTTTGAATTGTAGTTGTACAACAGTCAGCCTCGTATTCGTTGACTTGAACCGGCTTCAAACAATGACGCAATGTTGGCTATTGCCAGCCATTTTGCTTGAAGTGTACTTTTCCCCATAACTGCCTTTAAACAGATGCTAACCATAACCACATGCTTAGAATCTTAAAGTGGATGAGTTGCTACGATATTCATTATGAAAATGAAAAAAATCATAAATATGACTATTATTCTCTTTTGAGACTTTTGAAATTTAATTATGGCCTTATTTTAGAGGAAACAAATCTGGATTTTTTTTGGAGTATCTGCAGAAATAAGGTCATGCAACTCCAATAATGGAGCCAGGGGGGCAGTTAAAATGGCTATATTCCTGCTAATGTACGATCCTCTAATGAAAAGAGACACCTACCCTATCGGACAGATAAAAGAAGGAGGCCTAGGATGTAAAGTTGTTGAGGAAATGTATTGATACAAAAACATAAATAGGGTCATAGCCCATAGATTCAAGATAAAGATTTTATAAGATGTGCATCCTCTTAGAGCTCTGTGCATGTGTAAATTATCCATGCTTGCACCAATATCCCCGACTGTGCATGCACAGGTAGGTTTGAGCACTTTGACTGATCTCATGCTTCAGCATAGCAGCCAGCTGTTATGGTAAATATATAATTCAGATGAACACTAACTTCTATGAAGTCAGAAGTGGGATCCTCTGTTGTGCACATGCAAAGCGTAAAAACAGGCCTTTTTCAGCCCCTGAACAAACCCCACACTCTTGTGGCACAAGTCTTCGACTGTTAAATGCAACACAGTGCAAATAGTCTTACATGAGCTGTGGTGACACATTTGTAGGAGTGATGCAAGAAGTGATCCAGCATGATGTAAACGTGCCATCAAACTAGATGCAGCATGGAAAGCCTGTGAAATCTACTGTTAAAGGTTTCACTGACAAAAATACTGCTCATCATTAACAAAGAACGGGGTCAGTACAGAACAACAGGCTGACAACAGACAGAAAAGAGGGGTGGTGATAGAAAAGTCCACTTTAAGCAACACCTACTCACGTCTGAAGCCCCGAGAGCTTAAAACTCAAAAGTACTGGTGCTTTTAATTATCCTCGATGTGCAGAGTGCCGCAGCCGGTGTTTGTTACAGGTGTCAGGAAACAGGCAGATGCACTTGAACATGTTGAATGAGGAATAAAATTGAGGAGCATTCATGGCTACATGCGTGACACTAACTGTCCTCCCAGCGGGAGAGCTGTTAATCCCCTGACAGGTGTCCGTATTAGCGGAGGAATGTATGTGGGCTTCACACAGTGGAGGGGAATTTGATGCTGCTTTACAGCACAGACTCTCAGCCGGTCTGTCCACACGGTCGTAAAAACATAAATGCGTTTTATTATTCTATAAGACAGATCTGAGTTTAACTGGAGAGGTTGAGACGGGTGGAAAAAATAAAGTTTAGTAGATGTAAACATCTGATGTTCGTGGCCTGTGTCCAGTGATCCCATCACATGACCCTTAGTTATGTCATTTTTATACTAAAAGGAGCCATTTTTAATGTGGCTACATCCACTGAAAACAGCAGATTAAATCCTTTCCAACAGTTAGTTCTAGTGTATTTACATTCAGTTATCATGGTGCCATGCAGGACTGAGAATGAGCTGCATGCCACAAGGAAAACATTTGTAAACAGATCAATCTCGCCTCTTTCTGTTCACCAATTGTTGTTGTCAGTTTCAAAGCCTCTGTGTGAGATGTTATGCGGGGTTCCCCCTCAACTAGAACCACCAAAGTTAATTTCAGGCGCCTTTTCCTCGTGAACAGTGTTGTATTTAGTCACTTTATTAAAACAAACAAACAAACAAACAAACAAACAAACGGGAAACACGCCAACAAGCTGAAAATCTGACAAAAATATGAACGTTTTTTTAAACTCTCTCAGGGAACGGAAGATGGAAACACTCGCGCTCCAGCGAGGAGCAGCCGGAGTATTTCTCCTGCTCTGGTGTTACGCCGAGAACGTCGTGTCCATCGCGGGAACGCGCGCGGCTGAACAAGCCGACTCTACCGTCGTCGTAGGCTACGGTGTATTACGGCTTAAAATGAATCCAATGTTCTTTGTAGGTTTTATTAACGTCAAAACGTTATCTGAGATCTGAACTTTAAAGAATATTTAGAGTGACTCAGCTGAATTAAAACATCCTCATCAGGACGTTTAAAAAGTTCCGTCTCGAGTGTTTTGTTTTTTTCATCGCTGCATTTTGGTCATTTAAGGAAAGTTGGTGCGTTATGAAGTTTAAAAATGCGACACGACTCCACAGCTGAGTGTAGCTGTTAGATGACGCTTAAATCATTTTGTCATTATTAGACGGTCATATTCACATGGTAATGATGTAATGGGTAAAGGATACCTCTTATAACTCCGGAGTTCATGTATCATGACTCATGATTTTAATACATTTTAAAAATTATATTATTAATTTAAATCTAATAAAATTTTACAATACTTTTATTTGAATGAATCACTCTGTAGATTATATCACATATATGAATCAAATCAATGTTATCATCTATACCATCATGAATGAGTCGGGTTTAAATGTTATGGAATAAAAAAGCGAGGCGGATTGTTCTGAAGTTGCACCGAAGCTGATCATCTTTGTGCTTTAATCTGCACAACGGATTTACCAGCCAGCAGCATATGCTCAGACCTCCATGACCTCTCTCTCTCTTTAGTGCAAAGTTAAAAGATTGGAGAGGTCAAAAGGTCCCGACCCGATTAATGATTAAAAAACAAACAAACAGCGGAAAATCTTAAAATTAACTGTACGATTAAGTGTAAAACCCGAACAAACTCAACGGGGTCTCGCTTGTGGAGCTGCAGTGCAGTCACACGGACGCTTTCACAATCTTTCCAAACATATTTCCTGTTTATTCTCATACATTCTCACCAATTATAATTTCACTTACAGCCTTAAGTATTCCCAGACATATTAAATCAATCGTTAAATTATTCAATCTAAAAGAAATATTTATCCTCTGTTTTTCTAAATTACTAAATTCTTTCCAAAGTAGACTGATAATCATTTCCTTTATGGATAAATCTCTTCCGTACTGTGCCCCCCCCCTTCCACTATGAGAACAGCTCCATTCCACTAATATTATGTTTTCATTAATGAGAAGGGACTTAAACACTTGTTTGTGTTTGGACCAGCCTGACTGTCGAGACCCGAAGTAAAGACTGAAACGTCGGAGGCCAGGAGCAGCTATAGGTCCAAGTTCTCTGAAAACAACGAGAGGCGGATGGGGAGGGGAGGGGGTGTGCTATGTTTAGCTTGTCTGGAAAAAATGGTAAAGAGATGCAAAAACAGAGCGTGCCATGAGAAAGATTCAGATGATAAATGACTTTGGAAAGGAAAGATTTCCCTCTGGACGAGTTCGACCTCAGGACGGATGACGTCAGGCAGGAGAGGATTTTATGGCTTCTTGACACACAAGGTTTGGTCGTGATGAAAAGCTCTTTCTGACAGACATGAAGCAACAGAAGAAAGAAAAAATGTCCAACTCACTGTTTCTCTTCTCCCTCTGATGGGTTAGAGTCCTGCTCCTTGGGCATGTGTTCCATTCACCTTAATTCCATCCAGCAGCCAATCATGAGAGACTGAGGCAAGCCCCACCCTCGGATGCACACTTGTCATTCGCTGGTTGGGAGGGCTCAGTCAGTGAGACATGACAGGGTCCCGTCCTTAGGGTTCCTGGGAGGGTGGTTTTGGAAGGGGGTCGACCCCCGGTGAGGTTGGTGGGTTGTAGCTGGGTGGGAAGCGTCAAAATATGGAGAATTCTGGGGGCTCCACTGGGGTAGATCTGCTGGCCCTGCAGCCAGGGCTGAAGGTGGGATGTTTCTTCTCAGCGATACAGCAGGAGGAACGAGACTGAGCCTGGAAGAGACCACAGAAGTACTTTTAGATCATGCTTTCTGTACAGAAAAAGACTCAGTAAGTACCCTGACAAATAATGATGGGAGCTTTTAAAGCAAAGGTGACAAAAATTCAATAATCAACACAATATGTTCACAGGGAAACAGGAAATAGGTGCAAATACTGTATGTTCGTTGAAATGTGTAAACATATAAGAAAATACAGCACATGAGGGAAAAGCAGAGTTTAAAAGCTTTATTCTTCAACACAACCCGAACCCTCTCAAGCCTCATTTATGCTCTGTGTACTACGGAGGAGCGTCCCGACTCCGGGGCAGACATGGGTCTTTTAGACCATTGCTGCCTGCAGTCAACGTATTTAGGAAGATGGTTGGTCAGACTAAGCGTATGCATATGGACGTAGCCTTCTATCTGAAACCATGGCGGGGCAGTGTTGAGCAGAACAGCTGGTGTGACCAACGAAAGGAACAAAGCAGTCGTCGCAATGAATTTAACGGATGTACAGACCACCGCCGCTTTGTGCGTCATCATGATCTCGTCCACTGTCGCCATGTTTGCTACTGTCTGAAACCAACATCAGAGCTCAGAGGCAAACTCTGGACTCTCTACTGCCCTCTAGTGGTTGTATTGGCTAACAGCCATGCCAACATAAAGCATTTAGACAAGTTTTCTTGTTATTTCTGTAAGTGGTCTTCAGAATTAGTTCTCCATGCTTCTTGGAGGACTTTCCAAAGCTCTTCTTTGCATGTTGGCTGCCTTTTGTTCTGTCCTCTGTCGAAATGCTTCAGGAATGCTTCAGTAATGTTCATGTCTGGGCTCTAGAGAGGATTCATCACTTCATATGATCTGTTGCTATTGATCATCAGACCAGTTCTTGTGTCATTTGGCCTACGTCAGCCCTTTTTCCTGGATTCTTTTTCTTAAGAAAGGCTTCTTGACAGCCTTCCTTCCCTGGAGAATCAGGTAAAGGGCTTTTGCAGACACTGTTCATCTGCTGTAGATTTTTCTTTTGTTATTCATTTCTCCAGTTTCACACATGCTGAGATATGCCAAATTTTAGGCCAATACATGTTTGAGAATCACCTCGCTGCTACAAATATACTATTTCATGACTGTCAAACTGTTTTATTTTTGGCTTATTTTTTACTACGTTTTCTGTAGATACAACTTCCCTTGAGTTAGGGACCTTCTTTTACTTGAATGATTCACAGGTCTGTTTCATCGGGCTTTGACGGGGGGGAAAAGGACTGTACGTTCCTCTGAAAAAAGGTTTTGTATAAGGACTGGGCTGAAAATGAGCGAAAAAGAAGCCAATGTCCAAAGAAAAATCTGAGAGAATTATTGCTCAAGATTTGCTTTAAAAGAACAACTCATTGCACCTCATTCTCCACTTGAGCTCATCGCGCAAGACAGGCCGACAGCTCAACACATTATGTTAATGAAAGCAGACGAAAGAAGCGGTTAAATGAATTACTTCTGAAAGCAATCACTGAGCGATTACCCGCAGGGAAACGTCTCGGAGTTTACGTGCTCCTGAAGTCGTTTCACCAAAGATATGCTCCCATGCTCATGAGTAAATAATAGCTTCACCACATGTTGTGTCTACAGCAGGTTACGCTCCACTAAGCCTCCTGTGAGTGAGTCTCACATTCCAGCTAACACTACATGACCCCCGCTCATATGAAACCGGCTTTGGATCGAGCGCGCAACAGCATAGGGATTCCTCCAAGTCACTCACAAGTCAACACTGGACGCCACGATCTGGAGGTCACAAACTCACCTTCAATTTGTAGCTGGCTAGCTCCTTAAAAATTAAGCTGAAAACTCAAATGTCACCTCCTGCAGAGGATTAAGCTTTAAAGATGACCAGTAGGCTCTCTAAAAGGGTATTGAGTTCTCACGAGAGGTCTTGAAGCATTAGCCCCTGCCTCCTCCTCTGTTGTCTTGGGAAGGTTTTATCCTTTCTCAGTCTAATCCGTGTTTCAATGTCTTTCTAATCTGGAACATTGGGATAAGAGCCATGAGAGTGCCCTTAGCAAGGCTCAAAAGGAGATTTTTTTTTTTTGTTTTTTTATTCTAGATCAACCCCTTTTTAGTCAAGTGATACTTTAATAGGACTTTAAAATGACTAACATCTCTGTTAAAACAACAACAGCGTGCTAAAGTTAATAAATGTTACACAACATGTGTGTAGGACTTCCCATTGAGTCTGACATCAGTGCCTCAACCAATCAATTGGTCATCAAAAACTAGGTATTTCTGGTTTGGGACGGTCTGGCATTGCAATGTGAAGTCAAAAATGTGATTCAGTGCGAAACTTCTCAGTTTCATTTTGATTAGCAGGGGGTGTGTTCCCAGCCGATACCAACCACAACGCCTCCAGATGTAACTGGATCGACCCATAACAGATCAGAAAAGCAAAACCTTCGATGTTGAATGAATGTAATGGGTCAATGGCGCTTCTCTCTACGCCTTAGAGATAATCGGACAGGAAACATGAGTTTATGAAGGAGGGAGGTCAGAAACATCCAAAGAGAGCCAATGGAAGATGAACTCCAAGAATTATGTGGACATAATTAAATGGATTTACAAAGAAGTCGTGAATATAATTTGTTTATTTTATTTCAGTTTGTTTCTTTTCTTGCATCTCTTGTTTAACTTCTCCCTAATGTTCTTTCTCCTCCCATTTAATTGTCTCTCTGTGTCTGAGTGTCTGTGAGTACAGTCTTTTCTTTCCTCTTTCTCATATGTTTCTCCAGTTCTGTTATTCTGTTTGTTTGCATTTTAACTCCCAGCCTCTGTTCCTGCGGCGTCTTCTGTCCATCAGTATGTTTAATGAAGGCTCTTGTGTTGTCTTTAGTCTGTCAAATCAAACCTAACGAATATACAATAACAGGGAAACCGTCTGTTGAGTCTCTGACATCTGAACTTGCTGATTAATTTTCCTTCAGAGATTCTAAAAAAGTGGACAACTGAAAGGCTGTAGGCAGAAGCTAAAGCTTAGGTAACGCCAACTTGCCACCGATGTAAAAACAGGAGCAAATTTAAATGAAGAAATGATCAATACAACACCACCACCATTTATAATAAGTGCAACTTATAAATCAAGTACTATTATCCACAATGACACATCCTTTGTCATTACACTTCATTATTTTGTCATTTCTGTACTTTCTTTTAAATGGTTTTAAAGTAGAGTTGGTATTATGTAGTCAGAGCAACCGTTCCACAGTTTGAGACAAGTAACAGATATACAATGAATCTTTGTATTTGTCCACTAAACATATAATTTTCTCGAAGTTCGTAACTCTTGTCCCTCTTTTTAAACAGTTTCTGGATACAGAATGGCAGCTGGTTAATATTTACTCTGTACAGAATTTCAATTGTTCTGTAATCTACTAGATCTCTCAATTTTAGTGTGTAATTGGATGAATAATGGATTTGTTGGTTCACAATATATTTTGTTTTTGACACAAACTAAATGTATGGCTTTCTTTTGCAATAAAAAGACAGAATTTGTGTTTGTATGGTAAGTGTTTCCCCACATCCCCACACAATGTGTCATATATAGAACAATCAATGAGTTGTAAACAATAGAAAGTGATTTCTGACACAAAGTTCTTTACTTTCTACAGTATTACAATAGATTTTGACATCTTGGCTTTGACATAATTTATTCATTCCAGTCTGTGGTTGTCTGTTGAAAAACAGACAACTTAAAAACTTTGCATCCGTAACTTTGTCATTGTCAACATCATTTATACAAATGCTTTTGTGGCTATTTCATGTGTGTTTTTCCAAAGTGAATGGATAATTTGTTGGAAACAAACCATTGGTTGACTAACTCAAAGCCATTTTTCACTGTATCCAGAAGTTGTTTGAACAAACCAAAAGACAGTAGTATCATCAGCAAATAAAATACACTTCAACAGCCGGGAAACAAGACAAAAATCATTAATAAACCATATAAACAATGACGGACCTAATACAGAACCCTGTGGCACTCCCACATGATACCTTCAAAAACTCAGAATCAATATTATTAACCTGGACATATCGATACCTATCCTCTAAATAACTCTGTGCATGACTAAATGTATTGAGTTGATGCCATATGATTGGTTGATTAGCTATTTGTGTTAATAAGCAATTTAACAGGTAACCAAACAAAGTGGTGTATATGAAAAAAAGTGTACATATGTTAAACCACCTACACTGTGCTAAGAATCTTATTTATTTATGGCTTATTACAGTTTAAGTGGAGAATTGTGGGCAACATTCCAGTTATGTGACAAGGTGGATGCAGATGAATGTGAGCCCAATTCAAACTAACCCTAATACTGTTCATAAGAAAAAGAGCTACATTGCAGAAATAATGCAATGTGTTCATAAATTTAGCTACTGTAATAAAAGCAAATTACCACCAAAAGAATTACACAATCATCCATCTAAGCAGTTTAAATTGTTTTCCTATTTCCTGTATTTTTTTTATTGAGATTAGAGCAACTTTAATGAAGAACCACAACAATCTGAAAATAAAACACAAACTGCTGCCGTTGCTCCATTCCCAGTTATGAAACATACCCAGAGGCAGAACCACCTAGCAGGATCACGTGTGGTGTGATGGTTAACTTAGACAGTAATGATATACCCTGCAGTTCAGCCACTAATGGAGTGGGCTTTATCAAAGACCTTCTCTCTATCACATCAATTGCTGCCACAAGTGGCACTAGCCCCAGTTTGTGTTTGTAGCACAAACAATTAGTTGTTTGTCACTCTGGGACAATGAGGGCAGAGAAGAAAATGGGTCAATTGTTTGATTAGCAACTGCAATTACAGCTAAACACCAGCAAATTAGTGAAGAAACGTCCCACCTCATCTAGAGAAACATTTAGTAATTAGAGCGAGAAATTACAGTGAAATTCATCTTTCATGACCTGTGAGTTAATCTCTTCCTCTACATCTCTACATCTAGGAATATTCAGAGTGGAAGGAAACATTATAGCATCATCTTTGAGTTATCTAAATTATCTTTGAATTTACTTGTGTGAATGTTGTTGCACAGGGGAAATTTGGTCCATTTTTACACCATTCATTATTTAGAGACCAGACATGCTGGAGATTTGAATCTCCGCTCAAACATCTAGCGGCTTCCTAACTACTAATTTCCACCAGATTTACTTTTCATCATGCATTATACAAAGATGGAGAGGGAGGTGGAAGGTCTGGCTTATTGCCAACTGTCCCACTTTCATGGCTCACAGTAAGCAATGGAAACACTGAAAACTCAGCCCAACATAAACTCCCCTTTTCTACAAAAGCTGTGAAACATAATCAGATGCAGTTCATCTCAAATCTGTCATTTCTTCAATAAGTTGAAACCTTTATTTAACAGTCCAAGCCCAAAGAAATTATATTCACAGTTTTCCCTGACCAACTTATTTGCATAGTTAAAATCGGAGGCAACAAAAAAAAAGCTGATTAATTGGTGATGGGTGAGGGTGCCAAGATTGGATATAAAAAGAGCCTTTAGAAATAGCTTACTCTTTCCAATCAAGGAAGGGTCATAACTCAGTTCTTAAAGAATCATCAATACTTTTCAAAAATATTTTACTTCAATAGAACAATTCAAACTTTGATCTTTAGATGTGTACACAGCAGGATATTATTCTAAAAAAAACAACATCTCAGCTGGATGATTTTGACCTTGAAACGTACACAAGAAACCATCAAGCTATTTTTTTTTAGGTTTAGGAACATCTTGGAAAAGCGTAGTAATTAAAGTCCAACCCTGCAAGCTGTATTACACAAGAAGGAAGCTCTATATTCACAACTTTTCCAACACAAAGTCAGACAAAGCAACTATTAACAAGGCTGAGAAGCAACTCCTGGTGGGCGACATCCACCTGATTGATGACCTGCTTGGCTGAACCAACCTCATCAGCAAGAACACAGAGCGTTACATTCCTTAAAGGTACTTCCAGCAAGAAAAACATGATAGCAGACGGATAAATCTTTGTCACAAAACTTATCTGCTGTAACACACAAGCAACATGGTTCCTCTCTTTCTTCTCAGCTACTGTATCCTTGTTTGCTCTCGCTCCAATCCAGGAAGCTATGCTTGCTTAAATATCCCCCCATTTCTAAGGTTAAGGCATGAAAATACATTGTGTCAAGATAAGGAGGGAAAGGAAGATAAAAGTGGCTTTTGATAATATATACAGTATGTTCTGGAGGGAGGGAAAATTAATGAAAGGTGAGGAAAAAAAGGAGAGATTTAGGTCAAAGTTGGAATGCAGACTAAATAAACCATCCGCTCATATTCTGCTTTATGGACATTTATGGATAAACGCCACATGTTTTACACGTACTTCAAGTAATTCTTGGATTTTCAATAAGTGTTGATAAGCTCATGTTTCGGTGAATTTTAAAAAGAAGAAGTACCCTGAAAAGGGAAAACTGCCCTGAACTTCAGAAATAATTTAAATGAAATTAAGGACACCCAAAAATAGAAGGTTGGACTTTCCAAAATGTGCAAAACCTACTGCTGTTTACCACTGATAACAGGCTCTAAAACCATTTTTCTCAAAAAAAAAAAAGTCTAGATAATTTTTTTCATTGAATGGCTAAATACTGGTATTCCACCAGTTGTCCCTTTTTTTTTATGACCAAACAGTTAAGGATCAGACAGGAAGCTCAGGATAGAGGGAAATGATCTGGAACAAAGGCCCCCTGGCTGAATTCACCCTTGGGGTCATCCCAGTGGTCATTTACACGCGTCTTAAACCACTTGGCCATCCACATGCCTCCGACATCCAGCGTTTGGGTATCAAACAATGATCTGTTTAACACAGGAAAGGGAAATCTCCAATGTTTTCATTGTCCTCGCTGCCGGAGAACCACAACAGTGGTGAGTGTGGGCCCGGAAATATGTCAAACCACCTTAAAAAGCTACGTGAGTGGCTTCTGGGGGAGGTTTATTTTTCTTAATAGAGGCCGAAGTTTAGAGTTATATCTGCATATTTACATGTCTTTCAATGTTTTACCGGGATTTCTGGAAGGAGGCGGTCACAGCGGTAACCTACAGTCGAAGGT
Organism: Atherinosoma microstoma; assembly: GCA_037177055.1. Classification (NCBI taxonomy): domain Eukaryota; kingdom Metazoa; phylum Chordata; class Actinopteri; order Atheriniformes; family Atherinidae; genus Atherinosoma; species Atherinosoma microstoma. Next base: position 3,840,400 of record JBBBVU010000023.1, on the reverse strand, counting down.
TGCTACATTTTTACCTGGATGCTCTTCCATTTCCTCCTTTTGGCTCAACTCCTTTGTTTTGCAGATGTAAGGTGCTTTTTTTTTCCTCTTGGGAATCAAGGAGTGGTGGTCAAAGAGCGCCTCAACGGAATCACTACATGACCAGGACTAGGTGATCTTCAAGGGAAAAGGCACAAGAATGAAAAATGGAGGGCAAGAACCAAGTGGTAAATCCTTATTAATCCTTTATAAATTCTACAAATTGCTTTGCAATCTGTAGTTCATTCACTCATTTACACCCACACTCCTACAGTTCTTATTATATAACAAGATTATATACAGTATAATGAAGTAATGGTGAGTAATGTGGGCTTTTAGCTTTCTTTTTTTCTTTAGTGGAAACCCAACGAGCCTTCCACCCATGCATGATCATGCACTGATTGGATGTGTCAGTGGATTAAGAGAGGGAGGGCTGACTAAGTAATGTGTGTGAGAAAGCTGCATGTAGCTTAACCAGGAAAATATGTTACTGTGCAGATGGTAACAAAAAAGAAAAAGAAAAAAAAGAATCCCCCTGCAAAATAAACATACGAATGGGTTGATATATGTACTTTGGGTGGCCGTTCATTAATACTGGCAGTCCAACCGGTATTGACATTGTGTGGAATACATTCCAGTATAGGGTGACAAGTCATACAAATACAAATGGAAGATAAAATCCTGCCCTGGTTCTCGCAGGGCTCTTGATGCTCTCCCCTTCTAGTACAGTCCTAAATTACCAATCAGATTTGCAAAAGCTGGTGTTTTCCCCGAAACAAAAATGAGCCCATTAACGAACACCGATGCTCGGAAAAGTCAATTAGTTAAACACCATATGCCTTCTTTTCTGTCAAAGTTCTCTTGGTTTATGTTTTGACAGAGAGATTAGTGACGTTTTTAAATGAGGGATTGGTCTGAAACTTTAACACTGTGCCTCCTTAGGCATCTTCTGGGAATGAAATGAGTACATCTCTGCAACCACAAGGTTTTTTCTATTACTCGTGGTGTCCCATTTAAGGAAACATTCATCAGATTTGTTAAGATGTGTAAATATTATGTGTTCCTGGTGAAGAATAAGTGAAGATGGCACAAAGTACAAATGGAAAATGTTGAAGGCTTGACTAAAAACAGACAGACTTTTCAGGATTGAGGCTGTAGCTCTAAATTTCTATCAAATCAGCACAATATGGGAACATTATCTCTGCAAAGGCCAACTTTGATGAAAGTGAAGCAGGACTTCAGCAGGTTTTAGTACAGAGTTCAGGACAAAAAGGTCACTTTGGCACCATCTGTTCTCAAAATCTCCATATTGAGGAACCTCATGTTCTAATAGGTTTATGTATCTGTATATTCCAAACTGATTTGAGCAATATTCATGTGTTCAAGGAAGGGTATTGTTTGAGGGAGGAAGAGGCCGGGGAAGTGGAGAGGTTGCAGGACTTGAACCAGCGAATGCAGCAGCGATGTGGCGAGCAATGGGTACGACGAGGAATCAGAGCCTGCCTGAACTAATGCAAGACTCCATTAAAGAAACTGGACACTGAAATAATGTTTAGGGAAGCGGCTCCTCAGAGACTCCTCGGTTGGCAGGCTGTTAGCTTCATGCGAGAAGAGATGCGGGGCCTGTTTTACAACTGATATCCATGCGTCCGCCTGCATCCAAATGCATCCTCACTGATCTCTGAATCTCTGCCGACTAACGTCATTCAAACTTGTCCCTTAAGACTTCTCTGCCTCTGGGCAATGTAAAGAACAAACAAGAACACTGGAAACAGCTGAGCTCGATGTAATACATCCAAGAAACAATCCCCCCACCCCCCACCCCCCCGCCTCGGTCTGATCCTGCACCATGTCATGTTAACATGACCAGAAATACACATGGCTCAGCACCAAACGTTTGATGAAAGGAATAACTGGCCGCTCCACAAGACTTAGAAGATGGACAGAAAGCTTACAGTCACTGTCAAAGCAGAAGTCAACACGAATGAGTCACGGGAGTTTTTCTGTAACCGATACCGATGTGTTTAGATCTCGCTTCAATCAGAATAATTACTTTCACCAGCACACGGTCCAGTCAGACAGGTAACCACCAGTGTGGAGGTTCTGCACATACATTTCCAAATCTGGTCTTAGTGATGGGATCTAAAGCGTCCTGACTAGAGATTAAATGTCTCCACAAGGTCTGCTCTGCTAACTTAGCCTTCCACTAATTATGGTCTCCTCTCTGGAGATCTATAACTAACTGCATACAAAATCATTTTGTAGCTCAGAACCTGGTTGATAAAGTTACTGATGAAGCTGGAGATTTTCTGTCTTCAGGGGAACAAGGTGCCTGAGTAAACCTGTGGATTTCCTGTTTGTTGCATAGCTGACATGTGTATTTATATATTACCATGCAACTGAGATCCAATCAAGATGGTCCGCCAGAGCTCGTATCTGTTTAAGCTAGGTGTGAAAGCACATGCTAAAGACTTTCTACTTGCAGAGAAAGCAAGTTAGCATCAAACGTGAACAGAGTGGAGAGCAAACCAGGTGTAAACTGGGCCACTTTCACATGGGATGCAACACCAGTTGTAATAAGAGATTATCTTCTACCATCTCAGCAGAGTCCTATAGAGTTCCTCATTTTAAACTGGACATGGACCATGTCAGAAATCTTTCAAGTTTTTCTTTTTTTTGATTATTGCGCCAAACGTGCAAACATGAAAGCATCCTGAGCTGTACGATGGATATACAATCTTTTCTAGAAAACACCGATGTGATGTTAGTAAATATAAACTGGGAATTCCTGAAAAAGATGGAGCTCAGGAAGTCTTAAAAACTGAGACACTCAAAAACTTTGTAGGATAACACTGGGAAGAGTCATACGCTTCAAACCGTCCTTCCCCCCGAAGCGTTTCTTTCTGCAGAGATGCAGAAGACGGTGCAGAAATGCTCAGCTTGAAGAGAACCCCATTTAAAAGTCACACCACGGCAGCAGACACGGGGTCAGTGACCCCCGACTCCCAGGGCTTGCCTGAGCAATTAGTGGTTAAGTAATAGAGCAGGGCAGGGCCGAGCTGTTGATGTGGCACATGCCGTCTAATCATAGAGGAAATACTGGTGGAAATAGGGCGGGGGCGGGGGGGGAGGCTTGTACTCCGGGGTCACAAGAAGTCATATGCAAAGAGATTAAGTTTCATGCTTGTTCTCCTTTCGCTGGCTAATTACTGTCGGTGGAAAATGTGCTACTGGGTCACGGGGAAGAGGCGAAGCGGCGTCTCTGCTGCCACTTTTCGAGACGCGACCCTTGTGGCCTCGCGTGGAGGCGAAGCGCAGGCATTCACAAATGATGTGCAGCTTCAATCTGCAACCGCATGCGGTGATACAGGGTTTCACTCGTGTCTGGTAAACTGATCAGAAACTTCACACATCTGTTTATCTACAACAATGATGCGATGACATCAAACACAACATTGTGCAACGCTTCATGCAGGAAACTCTAAAGAAAAGAGACAAGATGCAAAAGCCATGAGTCTGTCTTTTCTTTTCTTTTTTCTTTTAAAGAGGTATCTGGATGCATCTGAAAGCTCTTTTGAAAGTGTGATGCAGGCCTCTCAAGGGGCTCTCCAAACAGTTTCAGAAGAGGCTGCAGGAGGTGGAGGTGGAGAGAGATTACTTATCGAAAGGGTACCTTAAACGATTGAGATTCGATAAATAACTTCTGGGGGAATTTTGACTGGTTGTTTCCCAAACAAGGAAACTTATAAATAAATGAGTCAGTTAGGCATTCACTTGCTGAGTGTTTATGGGATTAAACAACACGATCTTGATCCTATGGGCATGTAGATATTTAGAAAAAACATGAAGCAAAAAGACGGAGGGACTTTTTCTATATTTTATCTGGGGGAAGGCTTATAAACTTTAAAACCTCTGATCTATGGCTCACTCTGTGGTAGCTGTTTCCTTTGAGTGTGCAGAAAGTGTGTTAAAGTGTGTATTGATACATAAATCTGCTCTGCAGCTACTTACTGTCAGAAGAAAACAGCAGCAGCATCCTGCAGCTTCACTTCTACTGGCTGAATTCAATTATTTATTTTCTATTATTAACCTGTTTTATTGCTTGTTAACACAAATCAGCCAATCACATGGCAGCAACTCACGGCATGTAGACGTTGTTATGGTGACGAGCTGAAGGTCAAAACTGAGCTCAGAATGAGGAAGAAAGGGGATTTCAGTGACCTTGTTATTCTGAGTATTTGCAGGGATTCTCACGCAACCATTTGTACGGTTTGCAGAGAACGGTCTGAAGAAGAAGAATTACACTGAAAATGCCTCGATGTCAGAGGAGAATGGTGAGACTGGTTGGAGATGATAGAAGGGCAACAGGAAGTCCAATAAGCACTGGTTCCCACCATGGTATGCAGAATATCATCTCTGAACACACAACACGTCCAACCTTGAAGCAGATGGGCTACAGCAGCAGAAGACCACA
>JBBBVU010000023.1:3806992-3822625 GCA_037177055.1 Atherinosoma microstoma | reverse complement strand
CTGGAGCCTATCCCAGCAATTATCAGGCGAGAGGCAGGGTACACCCTGGACAGGTCGCCAGTCTGTCGCAGGGCCTGTATATATATATATATATATATATATATATATATAATTTAATTATTAATTTAATTTCAATATACAGTATCCATATTTACTCTAAATTTACTTAATTCACGCACACACACACACACACACACACTCAGTCTGAACTTTGTTTGATAGAAGCTGTGAAGGGTGTAAACGTTTCAGTCATTAGAAGACAGGATATGCAGATAAGGCCAGAGGAACCCCTCCCTGCCTGGAAACACTTTCCTGAGAAGAACCAGGGTATCTGCCATGTACACATCCACCCACTCCCACCCCCAAACAACACACATCCAACCCCCCCCCCCCCCCCCAGATTTCTCCAATGTTTTTGTTTTGGGTCTGGGTAGATACTGCTCAAAAACAGACAGATGGTATTTTCCTGAGGTCGTATATTACCGCTGTAAGGCATGGTGATAGGATTAAAACAAGGATATTTAAAAATTCATACCTGATCCCTGTTTAGGGGTTAGAATTGATTTTTATGAGACCGTGTAATGTTGAAAGAAGAAAATAATACTCCACCAGCAAGGTGAAGATTAAATTTGTAGTAATAACACACATCCCTACACAAAAACTGGGTCATATAATGTCCAGACAGAGAAAAATGACAATCTGGGATCAGTAGTTTAATTTACCTGCAAGATGGAAGAAAACCTCCCTGAAATGAAGTAATATGTGTTATTAGTTAGTTCATGTCAGAGTGAGCGCTGCATTCTGCATGCAGTGTCGAGAATGAGGATGAACCACAGGGGGGGGGGGGATCCTTTTAGACCAGGTACAGAGCGGCCGTTGTGGAGCGCAGGTGGCAGAGAGGCCCCCTTCACACCTCACAGAGCCTGTATTCAAAACACCACCACATATACAAGCGTATTCCCATGATCTAATCGCACGCAGACGACTGTACCGAACAGGAAGCTGCAAACACATTTAAAGATGGACAAATATGCCGACGGCTCGGTCACAGAAAGGAGCGTGAAAAGGTAGAAGGTTAAAGCCCTGAGGGGGTTGCTGCTCTGCGTTGTATGAAACGCCCTTCATCTCTGGAGAAGAATGAAATAAAACTTGGGCCCTTAGTGAGCGGAGCAGGCGGACCCCGACCTGCTCCCACCCACAGGCTCCTCTGATCCAAAGGGGAGGTAGAGACGGTGAAGTAAGGAGCAGAGAGGTCGTTAACAAAGAAGATAGAGACAGAGGCAGCATGGTTGACTTCACGCCACGATCCGGATATCTGATTTACAGAACACGTATGTGGGTGCATGCATGCAGGTGTGGATACAGACTTGAACAATAGAGGAATGTGGTCTGGTTATCACAACATTCCTGTAACAAATGCTACGCTATCTTAACTCTTTTTTTTTTTTCCTTTTACTACTACACCTCATTTTCCCACCAAGTTTCTTCCTGACCTGCCTTCTGACTTGAACAAGAACTGGTTCTATTCATAATGAGCTGGAATCAGGTGCAGTTGGAGTTGCTGGATGATGTTACAAAAGTGTGAATGTTTTCCTTGATATTAGCTTTTTGTTCCCTTACTTGTTTGTGCAGAATCAAGAGTCAGCATTGTAAGAAAAAAAAAAAGGACATTATTTGACGTTACTGCAAACTGAAAGTGCATTTGATCAAAACATTTCTGGCCAACTTTGAGATATTTACAACCGTTGGAGATGTGGTGTTACGTGTGAACATGAGGAGGTTGGAAGGGTGGAGGTGGAAGAAGCTGTGAGAGTTTTATAAGAAGGTTTAGATTTGGAAAATGTCATGTTTGAACGGTAATTCATTGTTTCAACACCCTGCATGATAAAAAAAAAAAAAAAAAGATTGGTCGAGGCAACCGGCCAACTTTCCTGAGTCTGGTTTTTTCCTTCCTGATTTAATCGAAGAATCCTGTAAATTATATCAACCCTTTACCAGTCCATGTAAATAAAAGCCTCACAACTACTGAAGCCTCACAACAATTAGGAATTAATGACAAAAAAAATAGACATTTTATCACGCTGATCCTTTCCAGTCCAGTATGAACCAGCCGCAGGCTAATAGAAAAGCCTTTCAACCAACAACGGTGAAGCGGAAAGGAGACTAAAAGAGTGGCTAGAATTACACCATTATATACGTGCTGATGCTTTTTTTCAAATCACTTCATTTATCAAATTGACTCAGCCAAAACATGAAGCTGTTGTGACTCAGAGACAATCAATTAACTGCACTAACAAGCTCACAAGGCCGCACACTGAGTAATAGCAGATCCAGTAACCAGCTCACAGCCAGCAGCGGCTCCCACAGCTCTCATTAGTCAAGGGGGATTCAGCCAACCCCACAGCTGAGATAAAGACTTAAAAACCTGAGATGAAAAGTGGCTTTTGTTTCACTGAAACCCTCAAAGCAGGCTATTAATGTTCCTTGTGTTAAAGGGGGAATATTGAATAAGCTCTGCCTCGCCCCAGAAAGGTCAGCGCTGGAATGAAGGGGCTACCTGATTTAACTACGGCATTAGCATCATGGACAGAGATATGATGGGGTGGCCATGGGATGCTAAGCTAAAGGAGCACATGTAGGATTTCTTCTGCTTAATCTGATTGTGTTTGAAGGGAGATTTTGCTGCATTGTGACATAGATACAAGACTGGACTCATAGCACGGCAGTGGGGAGCTGTCTGTACTACTTCCTGAGAAGCATAACAACTGAGGCATGTGCACATAAAAATGTAACAAGAGAACATGGATCCAGGCGATATAATATTTACATAGCATCCCTGATTAGTTGTGTACACTGTGCCTAAAGCCAAATTAAACATTTAGCAAACAGAACAGGATGTCTGAGTTCAGCTTTGCAGACAATAATATGCTGCAATGCCCGTCCAGACCACCGCATTTCTGAGGGGGGCACTGATGGAGAAGATGACCTTTAATCTTGGCCACATAACGGCAGGAGAAACAAGCATGAATACGTTGATGTGCAAAGTATGATGCTGTTCAACCGCGGGAAACCATTTTCGGGGTCTTTGACAAGGCCCTTCCTTGGCCCTCTCAGGAATCAAACAGCTTTACAGCAGAGAACTGTTAGCCATGAAAAGAACCCTTGCAGGGAGGTATTATTTGAAAGATCCCTGAACTTTGAGGTGGGGCTAGCTGCACTGAACAATTTGTATGCATTAGCGGTCCCAAATCTTCTCACCTTGATAGTCCTGTTGGTGTCCCCCAAGGTTCTATTCTTGGATCACTATTATTTATACTTTATATTAATAATTAATTATCCTGATATTTGTCAAAATGTCAATGTCTTCATGAACTCAGATGGGCTGTTGGATCATATACATACATATACATAGGCTGTTGGATCCATTTCATTTGAGTCAGATGTGTTGGAACAGGGAAACAGCCCTGGCTTAGACCTTCCTGGAGTGTCATCAAGAGGAAGACACAACTTAGGGAAATCTGGTCTTTTGTCCAAAACGATCACTACCTCTGATCCTTTGCCTGCTGATCTATAATTGATGCAATCTTTCATTTTTCCTCATGTTCTAACTTCTTCAGTGGATTTAAATCACAATATGTCAGATTTTGTGAAGTTTAAAGCCGACTGTACATGTGTTGATGGTGGTGTAGTACATGTTAAAGCTACTGTACAGACGTACAGTATGTTTAGAGAACTGCTAGCATGGTTGAGTCTTAATAACTATGTTACCTAAAGGCAGGATCTTTATGGTCACATTGGTTTAGCGGTGCAGATATATATATATGTATATATATATATACACACACATTTGCATTAACCATGGCTCTCTCCCCACATTTCTCAGGGCTAAATTGAATTTTTGTCTGGACTCTGCCTCATCTTTCATCTTTTCCCCATCATCTATCATTCACTGTTAGATTTTTAAGTACCAGGGAATAAAAGAACCAATTATCAAAAACTGCAAGCATTAAAACCTATACCAAGGCCAAAATATGAAACATTAATAGAAAAAAACTTTGGATTTTTTTTTAAATAAGAAAAAAACAACAACAATGACAAGTGTTCTCATGTCTTTTGTTTGGGACCACTCTGCTCTTGTGTCCGTTCAGATGCAGATACTAAAAGAGCCCATTATGTTTCAGCCGCAGCCCTCAGCCAACAGCTGCGCCCAAAGACAAGCAGGCCGCCTCAGCAGACTGATCACAAACAGCAGGACTACGCCAGCTGCCCCGAGCTCATGTGACCTATCATTAGACTAATGGCCGGTCGATTAATGTTAACATGCCAGTAGAGCTCATATCAGTCAGATCTACAGGTCGGTACAAAGCCATTAATAAAATAATTGACTGGCAGGCTGGTGGCTCTGCAGCTTTCCTTTGTGATCCGTCTTCATGTTCCTTTGTGGCGAGTCTGCCTCGATTACACTTCATCAATAAAACTGAGACAATCCAGGGTGGAGGTTTTTTATCCGATTACAGACAGCATCTCGGATTTCTGTGTTGTTTCTCGTTACTGTCATTCCTTCCTGATGCTGAGAAATAGAAACAAGATATACACAAAAAATGTTGCTGCAGGACAAATCAGATGCAGGACATAATCTATATTCGTCTGTATAATTTAATCACATCATTTCGGCATTAGGTTATAAAGAGTTTCCATGTATGACAAGTTCCTGTGGATTCTACTTGTACGGAGGGCTGATAGCATGAGACATTATATAATTGCATGTAATGCATGATCAATATAATCCACAGAAGTTGAGTAAGAACAAATGACATAATGGCGCCGTTGTGTTGTGACAGTACATCCGTCTTCTTTCCCCAGGTTGCATTGAGCACTACATCACACTGCTCAAAAAATAAAGGGAACACTTAAACAACACATCTTATATCTTTATTAGTTAAATATTCTAGTAGAAAAGCTTTACTCATTACATAGTGGAATGTGTTGACGACGAAATAACATGTGAATGATCAATGAAAATCAAAATTGTGAACCCATGGTGGTCTGCTTTCAGAATCATACTCTAAATAAAAGTGGAAAGATCAGATCACAGGCTGATTCAGCTTCTGTGGAAATGCCTATAGACAACTCAGAATGAGGTTCAGTAGTGTGTGTGGGCTCCACGTGCCTGTATACAGTCCCTACGACATCTGGGCATGCTCCTGCTGAGACCACAGATGTTCTCCTGAGAGATCTCTTCCCAGACCTGGATCAGGGAATCAGTCAACCCCTGTACAGTCTGTGGTGGATGTGATGGATGGAACAAGACATGATGTCCCAGAAGTGCTGGATTTAGATTCAGGTCTGGTGAACGGTCAAGCCAGTCCATAGCATCAATGCCTTCTTCATGCAGGAACTACTTACTCCCTCCAGCCACGTGAGGCCGAGCATTGTCCTGCATCAGAAGGTACCCAGGTCCGACTGCAGCAGCTTATGGTCTGACAATGGGTCTGAGGATCTCATGCCGGTACCTAATGGCAGTCAGAGTACCTCTGGCTAGCACATGCACATGGAGGTCTATGCGGCCCTCCAAAGATATGCCTCCCCAGAACGTTCTCCACGGTGTCTCCAGACTCTCTCAGGAGTCACATATTCTCAATGTGAACCTGCTCTCATCCATGAAGAGCGCCAATGGCCAATCTGTCACTCCAGGTGTTCTCTGGTAAATGTCAGTCAGGCTCAATTAACAGAAATTAGCCTGATCTGCATTTTTTACCTGTGTAACATTTCAAGAGTTTGCTTCCAATTTTCCACACATCTTGATGGGAGCAGGAATCATGACATTAAAGATTATAACTGATAAACATTAGCATGTTAGCATTAGCAACATAAATGTTCATGTTGCAGTGAAAAAAAAAAAACGAGATGAACGATGCCTCGTTCTTCAAGCTGTGTCTTCAAAAAGTCTTGAAAACTTGAAGCAGGTGCATCTTAAAACTTCTGTCTCCCAACTCCGCTGGGAACAAGCCGTTTTCACACAACTCTGTGTGAGCCACAACCAAGTCCCAGTGAGTGGAGTGGGGGTACAACAGTGATTCGACTTGCAGGCCCAAAAGACATATCGCACAGTGGCCATAAAAGACACTGTTTACAATGATTGAAGATTTCGATAGAAATGGGGGAAAAAATCTGCATTTTGGAACTTGATACCTTCTACCAGAAGGTAATAACTCGTATTCAGGATAAAGGACGAGTGATGGGTCTGATAAAACTCTCTGAGCTAGTCTGAGTACAGACCTTTCATGGATGGATTGGAGGGAGAGGTTTCCAGTCCTCCCCATCACCTTCCTGACACACTGTACCAGACAAAGCAGTTTAGATTTTACTATTGCTGACAGATTGCTGTACAGCACAGCCTGATAAAACAAGAACAACATTATCGTCATCTTTAAATAAACAAAGGTCAGTGTTGTAGAGAGTATCATTATAAAGATTTCCTATAGTTGGACTTTGGAAGCAAAGTTGCATCACAACCTGTACACAACTAACCTGCAGGGAGAGAAAACATGATGCAGATATACTATGCATTTCCATGAACGCTTAGAGCAAGTAGCTTCCTACTGTGGTGATATCCCAGCTTAAGAGGATTGGGAATTTAAACCAGGCATTCTTTTTCAGAATAAAGCACTACAGCAGGAGGGATTCAACACTGGTCAAATGCCTAGCTCTGCACAGAGGTGTAGCAACGGTGCACGCTTTAGACAGAGCCTGAAGGAATTTTGCTTAACTTTTAATGTCAGTGAGAAAAGGTCGGGGGGGACAAGGCTTATCTATAACAAGGGGTTGAGCATCAGCATTAGGATTCAGTCCTCAACAAGAAGTAGAACAGCAGCTCATAAGAAAATATCCCATTCACCACATCGAGGCTTTGACTGTTTTGAGCCAGTCTGATTTAAATTGAGCCCATGTCCACACAGAGACAAGTTGAAGTGTATTTACTTAAGTTTTTTATCACATGGGTATTTCATTCACATGGAACCAGTGTTTTGGGGGCTGGAAAACCGCAGTTTTGCACCATTTCATTAATGAGATGTGTAAGAAATGCTACAGTGCAGATGATTCGTCCTTCTTTTGAAAAAAGAAAAAAAAGAATTGGGTTTATCAAAGGAAAGGAGTCAGAATGCATCATTTATGGTGAGAAGCAGCTAATGAAAGCAGAAAAACAAACATGGTTTCAGCACAGGGCGGCCAGGGGTCCACAGCTTTTTGGTAGTTGCATGAAGGGTGTCCTCAGAGAAAATAGGTTGGGAACCACTGCTATAAAGTATCTGGCATCCAGTTTGAAGGAAGAAAATGACTCATTGAGGGACGTGCAGAACATCAACCCCTCCCCCCCAAACATCCTCACACCTAAGGACTAAATTATAAAACTGCAGTTTTCACAGTTATTCAACTCCATATAGTTGACAAACCTTGTTTAATTTATGGAAATTCAGGCTGTGTTGCAAATACATTTTAAGGTATTTTGATGACATTAAAAACCTGGTATGCTTCGCATCACTGCCATTTCTATCCCGTCTCCCAGGCTAGCCCAGGTTAACATCTTTCTCTTTTTGTGCTCAAACAATAATGAATAAAAACTACAATATATTTGCAGTACGGGAAGCACAAAACAAACCAGAGAACAAAGCAAAGTCTTAGCTCTAAAAAAGAAATGGCTAAGCTACAGCCCTTTTCATGCATCCCGCTAATGAAAGTTTTCAGTGGAGTTAGTCTAGACATTGCCCAGAGCAAATTTGTAGAACTGGGGATTGTTTGAGGGAGTAAATGAGGCAGCCCTCCGTCTATTAAAACATTCTCTTTTATGTTTGCATAAGACCTATTTTGCATTCCAAGACTTGTTGGGGATGAATATTTAAATCTCTATGCAGCATAAGAGGGAACCAATGATAAGGAAAGATAGTGCTTAAACATAACAATCAATGAAGTGCCCGCAGCGTCATATTCTTGTACCTGTGGCGGCAGCCCATGGAGGCTGTTAGGCCGAATTGTTTTCATCAAACGCTGAGTGAAGCGATAAACCGCCCCATATAAACCAGAATATATGGCAATATTTTGGACGTGCACTAAACCAGTTTTTAAAGCAAAAGTGTAAAGTTTTTATTGGAGAGTTTCCATTATCTCTGCTGTGCAACAGCGCTGTAAAACAAACATGCAGCCTTTGATCTCATTGAAGTTTCAACTGCTGCTTTGAATGTAGCATCCCTCAGGGGATGCTATATACTGAGCGTTTGAACATTTTTGCATTATTGTGGGGCAGATAACATGATGGCCTCTCTGTGCCTCTGCGGCCTGAGAAATGAACCATAACCAATTAGCAGTAATAAGTCAGGGATCTAAAATAAAAGTCAGTGCACTGTGATTATTCAGCTGATAGAGTGATACAGAAAATCTCATCACTGTGGAGAACTGGCCAGAAATCTTGATCAAATCCTCATTGATTTAGATTTTCTTCCAAGCAGCCAGTCTTTCATGTAATCTTTTAGTGGTCCAAAGCAAAAGTTCTTATACAAAAGTATTTTGTTTGGACATCAACTTCTTTATAAACTCATTTTGAGTCCAGCCTCTGTATGCAATTCTTTTTTAAGCAACCTATGAATCATTCAAGCATAAAACAGGCACCTAACTCAACGGATGCACCAGTGTTGTGTTCACACAAACGCTAAAAAAAAACTATTTTAAAGTTTATATTTACGCTCTTTGTTACTAGCAGCTGGTTGCAAGACATTTGTTCCCAATTGTTAATTACAGCTATGAAAAACACCAAAGATGACACACTTTGACAGGCATTAAATAGTATCTTTGCAACAACAAGGGGATTCCCAAAGAGCTATTAGCCAAAAACAACAGATGAGCAGTCTTTGAAAGTGGTGTCCTTAAACAGTAAAAAAAAAAAAAAAAAAAAAAAAAACAGAAGAAAAATATAAAGCAAACGAGCCAAAGCCTAACAAAGAAACTAAGAGATGCAAATGACACAAAAACTGGACTGAAAATCAATGGCATCAGCTTTGATGGTGGGATAAATCCTCCCAAAACCCCACAACTCTAAACTATTAAAGCAGTGTGGGATTATTGTGACAGAAAATGGAACAAAAGGCAGAAAACATCCAAAGAAGAGCTTTGGAAAGTTCTTCAAGAAGCCTGAAGAACCATCCCGGAAGATTACTTCAAGAAAGCTCATCTGAGAGGGTTCAGACTGTGTTGAAGTATAAAGCAAACTCTTTGTTTTCATTCATGTTTTTACATTTCAATCAATTCCTACACCTATTTCCTGCTTCCTGGCAATATTTAAAGAGATGTGCGTGGTGGAGGGGCTGTTGTCACATTGTAATGTAATAAATCTTTCAATTTCAGCATAAAATAACCAACAAAACAAGACTCATACCCCAGGAGTATGTGACTCATAATCATGCCACTCAAGGTTTTTTTCTGTAGCTAAACAAGTAATCTAAATAGATAACCCAGATAGCGAGGTGGATGCACTCATGTGTCACAGTCAAGCACACGCCATACACAGTAAAGCGGGGTAACACAGGAGACAGAATGGCTGCACAGGCTTCCCTTCTCTGTCATCTAAGAGAACCAGACATGCATGACCGATATCAGATGGGAAACATTAAAAGAACATGGGACCTTAGGGGACCGGGAGAGACGATTGCTGCCATCCGGCTTCGCCTCGCTAACTGTCACTCCGCAATGGCTCAAGAACACGCATGTGTGTGTGTCCCCTCACTGACCCCAGTATGCTCCAACGAATCACATTGTATGCAGCTATATAATTATCTTTCTTATTAGTAAAACCCCAGGGTTATCACTATGAACGGTCACGCCACCTGATTCGTTGAACTGTGTCTATGTTTAATTAATTAACTTGGAATGAGTGCCATCCTAGGCTGTTCAGCACTTGTGAGCATTGTATGTGGTCCCCTAATGGCTGTGGAGCACATTTAATATCAGGTTGCTTGTAGTGTTGAGGGATGATTTGTACATTAGAAACATCACAAAAGCATCATGGATTCTGAGAAGGATAATTAGCTCTGTGATAATGGGCTCTATGTGCACATATTTATGAAAACTGTATATCCAATGTTTCATTTAAATATAAAACATTGGATATACAGTTTTCATAAATATGTGTACACAGAGCCCACAATGATGTGATTTTAAAAAGGATGTCTAAAGTTTAAGTAACAAAGAAAGAAAACACAACAATCAAACATATTACATATTCTTCCCATCTGAAGTGTTTTCATGACATATGGTTCTATATACACATGATTTGGTGAGTGTTGGCTATACCATGAACAAAATGCAAACTGACTGAAGACTAGGCTAGGCTAGGCTAGGCTAGGCGATACGATACTATACGATACATAAGGATAGGATAGGATACACTAGGCTAGGCTAGGATACGATACAATACGATAGGCTATGCTAAGCTGGGCTAGGGTAGGCTACGCTAGACTAGGGTAGGCTAGGATAGGATAGGATAAGCTAGGCTAGGACAGGACGGATAGGTAAGGCAAGGCAAGACTAGGCTAGGATAGGGTCAGATAGGATTCACGAGGCTAGGCTAGGGTAGGATTTGCTAGGCTAGGGTAGGCTAGGATTAGGATAGGATATGCTAGGATAAGCTAGGCTAGGACAGGGTAGGGTAGGACAGGATAGGCAAGGCAAGGCAAGGCTAGGATAGGATACATTACCATTCGATACAGCCTCTCCAAGGCTTTGAAGATCCAGAGCTATTGTGATTAATTGCCACATATTGCCCATATTTTAAGAAAAATAAGTAAGGTTCTATTGTTAAATTACCTTTGGCTTTATGGAAGGACAGGACTCAGTGAGAGAGAGTACAGTAATGGTGAGAATCTCAGTTTTGAAAGCATAAAACCAAGCATGGTTTCAGTATGGGGTGATTTAAGGGGTCCGTTTCTTTTTAGTATATGGATGAAGGGGGTCCTCAAGGAAAATAGGTTGGGAACCACTACGATATATAATGATAGAGTTTGTTGTCCCCATAGGAAAAGTTTTTGATGACTTGAATGCTGCTACATTAGCTGCTTTTACAACATCAATAAATAAAAAACACAAACAATAAGCCACTATAATATGCAATACAACCATCCAACTCCACAACAGAATGCAAACAAAAGCATTTCAAAATACCCATTGTTTTAAAAAGATCAAGAATAAAGTATAAACAGCACAAAGGTAAAAGACACATCGTCTATCATCCTGTGATGAATCTATTCTTTGTCAAATTCAGTCCCGGTTGAAGCCGAGACATTTTCTAAACCATATGAGCTATATCCATTAACAAATATCTATTTATGGCTAGCACATGTAATTATTTTCCCATAAATTATGAACAATAAAAGAAGATGCTCAGCAGATTTAATTAGAGTGTGGCCGACTATACTGATTCTGGTCTTACACCACCAAAGAGGGTTAACATTGCTAAAGGATGGGCCTGTAAAACTCAAGCTGACAGACACATTCCTCACATGCCGGAGATACACACCTTCTCTGTGGCCACTATTTTTTTATTTTATTTTTATCATCTCACTATCAAGCCAAGCACATTCCAAGTAACTACCAATGTTTGTTGTTTACAGACATTTGATAAGAAATCTTTTCTCCCATGTGGATTTGAACGATTCTACCGGGACAGAGGGGTCGGTGAGGATCAGTGCACTGTGACACTTTCACACCATGTCAACATAACAAGGTGTATTCTGGTTGACCCTTCTGGGGCTTTAATAGATCAGTGGTACCGGCTTGCTTAATAAAAATTCTCTGTGCTTTCCACTGGAGACTGTGGCAAAGGCATTTACAGCCACATCCAGAGGTGGTTGAACATGACTGATTTCCCCCCAATGTGCAGCCACAACACAAAGTCATTGATGAACAGAGACACCTTGGTGATGTTTGTGTGCCCCAGTTCTAGTTAACTGAACGCCCTGCTGGGCCCGAGGACGTAGGTGTTGCTTTACAGCTGCTATTGATCACAGATCTGTCTCCCTTTTACACCACAGACTTCCATATTTTCTGCTTTTTGAAGCCGCAACATGAAACAGCCACACACATTCAGACGTACTCCTTCAGACCATGTGTTATAAAGGAAATTAGATACTAAAATAAACATGAAAAGTGGGAACAGGCAAGAATGCTGATAAAGCAAAAGCAACAGAACTAGGCAGTATCCGCAGTGGATGTAGTCTTTTGAGCCATTAAACCAAAGCCATTAAATCAGTTTCCTCTAATCTGAACAGGGCCATCCCGAGGCAGGAAATGCCAGGCAGTGAGCTTCTCCAGGGAAGACCAGCCTTTGTTGCTGCAAACAGAGCAGAAACTGAAGATGTGATTTAATAAAATGCCTTGTTTTTTTTTTTTTCACTCTCCACTGGGGAAGGTGCTTGATCTCATCTTTCATTCTTTTGTTTATCTAATTTCTTTCTCTTGTCCTCCTTGCAGGCTCAGCTGGGTCGGAGACGAAGCGCAGCGCCCGTCACTGTGGAGGGCGTCTGAAGAACGCAGAGGCCGAATTAAGATCTTCCAGGCAGGAAGATTAAAAGCCTGATTTTGCAACCAATACGCTTGCGTGTGTACGTGTCAGTGATTTTTATGGTTTTAAACTAGTGTAAAATCAATGTGACAAAAATTACAGCATTATACTGTAATATTTTTTCCACGCTGTATTAATATAGATTTCATAAACAGTTGGAAAATTAGATTAACATGGTTTTATTTCTATAATTCCCCTTTAAATTTAAAGCATCTTAGGGGGTAATAAATTAAAAAAGAAAAAACAAATCAACTATTTGGGGGCAAACATAGATCAAATCATCACGGCAGAACCAGGAACAGCAATTCAACCGTTCTTCAGTCCTGGAAGGTCTTCTGCATTAGTTGACGCTTTGTTGGAAGCATTGTCATGTGCACATGCTGTTACTTTTCCATTTAGTCCCCAGTGATCAGTAGTCATGGAAACCACATCCAAAGAGGTTTTCAGTGGTACGTCGCTCCGGCAGGGCTTTGGTCCACAGAGCAACACTGCATTTCCAGTTGAAAATGTAATGATGGAAAAAAAAAAAAAAAGAAGCTTTATTCAACACTTGCTAAGTGCATGGCTTACCTACTCCACCATACCTCTTATGCCCCGTGCTAATGGTTTTTCTTGAGGTGACTCTAAACTCAGGCTCGACAAAACAAATCAAACTTTGGAAACAGGACTCGGAGTACATTTTTGAGTAAAGATGCACTTCTGCACATGGCAAAAATGACTTGCACCAAAAATAACTTAGATGTACAACCCAAATTTGAGAAATTAATATTCTGTCTGCATCATATAGTGTTTAACATGTGCATTGCATTTTCATCATTTTCCCATAGTTATGAAACATAACTTCCTCAGATGGAAAAACATTATTATTAAATAGTAAAACAGGTTACTTTGTGTAGCTGATTGCATTTAGTCCATCTTTTGTAATTCAGGTCACCAACAGATGAAGAAATGTTTATTGACTTACATGAGTAGCAACAATAGGGACTCCATTATACTCGTTCAGGAAAGTACTTTCAGTCCAACCCATTTTGCAGTAATGATTATAAATGCTGGTCCGTGCAAATGCAGGAGGTGGAAAGCGTCTGTTCCTGTATGTTTACATAACATGCTGGTTCGCATCTACCGAAGAGATCTTTTTGAGTTTATCATGATATTTTATACTTTTATTTATTGTTCCATTTTCTTTTAATCCAATCATTTTATTTCAGCTTTACGTTCTGTTTTAAGGTGGCTAATGCAGCCACCTGTTCAGGGATCACTGACACCACATTTAAAATATTGCATCATAAATGTTGTAAAATCTGAAGCAAAATCACAGCATCTTTTTTTTTTTTTTAAATAAAACTGTAATAATAAGACCTGGCAAAACAGAAGAGATTTAAAGCTTCAATCAAAAGGAACATGGGGAAAAAATGTTCTTTTAGATGAAACCATAGTGTAAGATGCCGGAAAGAGAAGAAACAGCAGGAGAGTTTGTCTCCACTGTGCTGCTTTCTTTAAAGTCAGGAAAACTGGCAGCGAATGGGAGATGTGTTTGATAGAGAGCCATTTGATCTGACTCAAGTGGTGGAGGCAGTTTACCACGAAGAAACGGGGGGGGGGACTAATCAAAGCATTTCATATTATTTCACAGATCTTTATTCCTAATTAATCCAAGCTGGATTTATTGTTTCGTCTTCACTGAAAGGGAGGGTGCTAATTTCACATGTGGTGCAAGAAGAGCTCCTCTTCCCCCCCGAGGTTCAAGACCGTATTCATACATTTTTAATTCCGTTTTCCAGATGAAATATAACGTAGCCTCCTGAAAATGTCGCCGTTTTGTAATCCTTTTGAAATCCTATAACTTAATGCAAGCGCCTCATTGTTTGTCAGCTCAAGTAATAGTGACATTATTTGAAAGATGATAACATCTCACGCCATTCAATCTCCTCTCAGGATAACTGAGCTTGCTGGATTGCATGCCACATCCTTTGTGTGTGTGTGTGTGTGTGTGTGTGTGTGTGTCTGCAGGGGACAAGCCTTTATCCTGAGCAGGTCCATTAGCTAACAATGGAAGCGTGTGGGGGGAACATAGCTGTCCAGGGTCTGACAATGCTCTGCTGGAAAAGGTGAGACTAGATTTACACCGCTTAGAGATACTTCCCTCCTGTGTTCGTCTGCTTTCATTTCCCCAATCGAAGACTTTTGAAAGCATCCCTGATCCGAATGAACGGCTCAACTGCTCTGCAACCCTTCCCCTGTTGCTACGGCGACACGTGTTTAAAAAAAACCCACAAACTTCCGGGTAAGTCTGCCAGCCGATTGGTTAGAAGCAGCACATACCCCCGACACGCCTACTCCTGAAACGCTTACTGAGGTTTCTGGCATGAGTCGCTGGCTCCTCCGCTCAGATTTCTGTTATGTGACCGTGCACACGTACAAGCACGCCCGCTTAATCATTAAAAAAAATAAAAGGACACATCGGCGCTTGAGTCAGCAAACATGAGACTGCTGCCAAGATCGACTGGCTGCCTCCAAACACACCTACGCACTGTGTGTTTTTATTCCACTACTACTTCATTGATAAAAACTCACTTGCATAGTTGAAGGATGAGCTCAGCGCAGAGAGGCTGCGGATGGAGGGTTGAAGGAGGGACAATCGCACGTTAAGGAATTCTTTTACTTTTAGGGCCCGTCCATGAAACTGCGCACCGAGTTTAGATGGCTGAGCACGGATTAGAGCCTTCAATCTGCTGCTGATGCACTCATGTGAGATTAAACGACGTTCAACAGCCTGCGACAGGGAAGGAGGAAGACAAGAAAAGAAACGTCTCCCTGCGGACTGCTAAATTTAGCAACCTGACTGTGCACTTCGGGGGTGTTCTGCTTCACTGTTACACAGGCTGAAATTAAATTCAGGAAATATAAAAGTAGGGTTTTATAAGAAAACCACTCAGATTCAGATCAGGGGTACGACCGGTGTCAGAGTGTGGTCCGCATTTCCGGCAATACATCGGATTCGTTTCCGGTGAGGGTTGGACTCCGCC
>JBBBVU010000023.1:3782350-3797197 GCA_037177055.1 Atherinosoma microstoma | reverse complement strand
CTGCTTCACGGGCAGACATTTCTGGCCGTGATTCAGCCGCGATACGCCCGCGAAAGGCAGTGTGACCGGGCCTTTAAGCAAAAAGTATGCGGCTACAATCTCAGGCACGTTGTATTTTCAGAATGTCTAACACTGATTTGTGAGTCAATCAGTTGGATCATTAGTTCATTTCATTAATCTAAAATGCAAAGTTTTATTGCAAATATTAGAAAGTGTGGGCTGACAGACTGCTGCACACCAACCCAAGATAGCAAAATACGCTCAAATAAATTTAGAAGAGACTTAAAGGGGGTTTGAAACAATAAAATGGGTTATATATTGATCTACGTACTACACACTGATTAGTCAGAGCTATTTTTGCAACATTACCATGATCTACTTCAGGGGTGCCCAAGTCCGGTTCTCGAGAGTAACTATCCTTCAACTTTTTAGATGCATCCCTTCTCCAGCTCTCGAGGACTGGACTTGGGCACCCCTGATCCACTCAATATTCGATCAGTGGTCTTAACATTATTGCTCAGTATATGTTTATATACAGCAACAAATGCATTCAAATTCTTGACGTAACCCTTTAGGCCCTGTACCTGTTTTTTTTATGCCTCTGTTTGACAATTGCATAGCCTATTTGAATACTTTTGGAGTCATAGTAAAAGGGAGATTAGTTAAGATGAGTAATTAACAGCATATGTGTTACTGGTGACAAATAACTGAAGATGGCACAAATGAAAAAAGTTTTGAGCTTGCCTTCAAGAAAACAAACACTTTCAGGATGAATATCTGTTATAGCTGGAGCTCTAAACTTCTATCAAACCAAAACACAATATGGGATCATAATCTAGCCAAAGGCCAACTCTGATAAAGTGAAGCAAACCAAAATAAAACAGGTTTTAGTCCAGACAGTTCAGGCGAGGTTTATAAAAATGGCCTTTTTGGTACCGTTTGGCGTCATCTGCTCTCAACGTCCCCCCAATTGGGGGACCTCAAGTTGGAAAAGGTTAAATAAAAAAGTAAATCTACAAAACATGACTCAGCTGTGTTTTGATCCAGTCTGCAACACAAAATATGCAATTGTGTATGGAGGAAAAGAAGCTGTGATGGCCCTACGAGAGGTCAAAAGTGGGACTTTTTCACTTCATTCTGCTGAAGCGGCTTCACACATGACGCATATGGAGAGCCACTTCAGAAATAAACCCAAAAAGAGATCTGTTAACAACTGTGGAGAAAAAATAAAAGCCAGAAAGCTGCTTACTGTAATCGGACCTGGAGATTGTGAGGCTGATTGGTTAAATGCGATCACTTCAAAAGCGTCTTCTTTCTGATTTTCAGATATGAGCGTTCAAAACAGCGTCATTTAAGTTCACTGGGGTTTGTTGTGTTCTTTTCATTGGCTCGCTGCACCAATACAGACTTAGCATTCATTAGCTAGAAAAAAAAAGGACATAGTTTAGAGATAAGTGAAACCCAGTGGGATTAAAAAACAAGTTTAAACAAGCTTTCATGTATGTCGAACATAAACAAAACTTCTTTTACATAAAAAAAAATAAGAAGTCCTAATAACTTGAGGTTATATGACAACTTTCTGGCTCATTTAATGAAAGCAGGTGAAAAACATGTGACCGAGTGTGGCAGATTTTGTTTCATCACTTAAAAAAAACAAAAAAAAAGCAAAAGCGAGGACGCTCCGACACCACGAAAAGCCAGATGTTCCTGCTTCTTTTTGTTCAGACTGAAATGATCTTCAATAAGAGGCGCTCTGTTCCAACTGTGACCGCTGACAGACACATTATACATCACCTTTTTCTTTTTTTTTTCCCAATTTCACTTCTGCTGTTGACGTGAACAACTCTCGGCCTGCGCGCGCTCTAAAAATATGTCCAGTTTGTGTGTGTACGAGGTGTATGCGTGCACTGCAGCGGCTATGTCAGCAACGGTCCTGTAGCAGCAGGTGAGATTTATGAGGTGCAAAGAATGCTTGCCTGTAGCGCTATGATGGGAGACCGATCCCGCCTCCTCGTCTCCCCTGCGTCTAACACCCCGCTTGGCTCCTACTTAAAGTCACACAGACAAAAAAAACACACAACTCCATAAATACATACTGTACCCAGCTGCTAATGCACGTATGCACGATCAACCCCTGAACCTTAACGTGCCTGAACCTTATGTCTGCACCGCACTGACTCCAGCTCTCTAACTTCCTGGGGCTAAACGCACCCTTTTAAAATGTCACGTTTGCCTTGTTCCATTACCTCCAGCAAGTTTCCTACTGACTCTCACCTCCTACAGACGTATTCTGGCCTCCGTCTTGCCAACAAGCATGGAAAAATTGGACAGTGGGGGCCCACGTTTATGGAAATGACCCTCTTGAAGGTGCCTTGAAAGGTCACTGCCACAGCCGGTGACAAGGAAGAACGTTTTATGGCTTTTACAAGCGCCATCAATCACAAATGCTTCTCCCTTTACGGGATGACACCGAAGAAGCTCTCGTTCCTCTCGGGAAGTGTTTAGTTGCGTTTTCTTTTGCAGTTACAAAATACTCTATAGCTTAAATGACCACTGTACACACTCTGTACGCACTCTGTACACAAGACTTATAGCATTTGTACTGCCATTTATAAATTGTTCAAAGTAAGCGTTTTACCATAAACAGTTCTTATCTTATCTTAGCAAATCTTAGATAGACTTCGAAAGAATTAAATATGTGCCCGAGACAAGTTGTGAGATTTATAATCATGTGAAAAAACTACACCCTTTTTCACTTCTAAGCTTTTTTATGAGAACATGATAAGAAATAACCATCTGCTCTTCACCAGGTTGTATTATAGATCATTACAACAGGAAATATTACATTGTGCTATAAAAACTAAAGACAAAATTCAACCATGATTCAGTGGCAGGTAGAATTATATGTACAGGGCCGGCACAAGGTATTAGCAAAATTAAGCAGCCCTAAGTTTGGAAGTGGTTCTATAATCCTTATAACCAACAGTTGCTTCTCTAAGATCATTGCTGATGTCTTTCCTCCAGCAAACTGGGGAAACTTTTTATTTTATAGACGCGCTTAAACTTACCATTGATGATAAAGTTCTTTGGATTAGCAGCACCTGGATGCTTAATTACCCTCTTCATTCTTTTAGAACTTTTTCACACACTGATTCTGCATTTTGGCTCATTTTAAGATGATTTTTTTTATCATTACATCCTGATACATAAAACCTTAGAACCTTAACCTCTTTTCTTTTTTGTACGACAGCAGATGCTTTAGTTGAAAACTGTGCAACAAGAAACCGGCAGCCGAAGCAACTTTAGCTTTTGCTCAGACCAGGCTACAAACCTCTCTGACTTCACAGGGCTCAAGGGTTAACAGCCGGGATGTCAACTATTTACAACAGAATCGTGACCAATTACAATACAGGCAAATATTTACAACAGTACAGCTGACATCTTAACAAGCCCCCCCCCCATATCTCCCCTTGCGGGTGACAAAACTAAAGCGGATGTGCACATGCTTCTCTCATCACTATGGAACTAAAAAAGAAGAGGTTGCAAAAAAAAAAAAAAGAAGACATTTTGCACATGAGGAATATTCCAGCATGATCATGTTGCTTTAGCTCCCTGTCAGTAAAGCCATTCCCAACAAACATCTGTCCAAAACAAGTGAGGTTTATTGTGTCTGCTGCTCTGCATTATCTGCCTCCTGTGCAACCCAAAAGCTGCAGGGACTTAGAGCCGGATTAAACCACAGTTATGCGCTTCGCCTTTCACCCCAGCTGTGCAGACGGGAGACAAGATTCAGATGAAGGAAAAAAAAACAACAGTTGTGTCACCAGAAAGTGAATATTTCTGGATTTCTGGAATATTTAAGCGCTCTGCGTGCGCTTTTCTTTGCTGAGACACGGTTTGCAGACAGAAACCAGGGCTGGATTCACTTTTGCAGCTAAATAAATCATCACAACGCTGCGATGCAGAACAAGTGTCTAATCATCAGTTTCTGCATCCTGTGCTGCCTCTGACGGATTCATATTCTAACAGAAAAGGATCCACGACAATCGGTTAGTCTGTCCGCACTTGTAAATGACATGTTATGTAACATCAGCTGGCACAGCAACATGTTTTTCTTTATGATGCAATGTCACATCCTGGTAATGCAAGACCCCCCCCCCCCCTTTCCATTTCAGTGAACAAGCAGCAGCTGTCACTAACAGGAGAGCTTTGCTCCCATACTGAAAGTTCCCATGATTAATAAATAAAGACTCAACAATATAGGAGCAGCAGTACAGCAGTCTGATAAAAATGTCTTAATTTGTTTAAAATCCCACCTCATTCCTTCCACAAACATCCCCTCAACAGCTCACATCAGTTTTACACCCTTCTCTCTCCATGTGTTTATCTCGGACTGCGTGCAGACAATTTATTGCCTTCATTCATTTCTACCCCGATATCAAGCAGACAGACAGACAGACGTCCGCCTTGGCTAATGATAGAAAACAAAATGTACTTACTCCTATAGGGGTGGCAGGGGGAACCCTTATATGATGGTAGGGGAAACCTTATGAGTGCAGGTTCCTGGTTCTAAATAAAAAAAGTTAACTAAAATTTTCCTGATTTGACCTTTTTGTTAGAAGAAAATAAATAATGATGAATTCACACAGTGTTTTAAAGGAGATTTTAAAACATCCAGATTTATATTATGTGTTGTGATAAAACGAAAAATAAATAAATAAAACGTTTTAGGCCATATCGCCTAGCCCCTTGAACAAACCTGCGATTATTAACAGAGTATTTCTGGATGATGGAATCACCAACTTTAAGAAAGAAGCAAACCAATTCTGCTGGATTTACACATCTAGCTTACACAAAGCAACAGTAAAGACAGACAGATGATATTTTTGGTGTCGAGCATCAGAGGGAATCGTCTGCTGCTGGTGGTGCCACGCGGGTTTCCACAGCTGCCTGCTGTGGCCGAAACTGGCATACATGATGAGAGTGAAGGAAACCCTTCACAATGACACATTGTTTTCTCACTAGCATGGGTAAATCAAAATGAAACAACAGGATTTTGGGGAGCGAGAGTGATCCCCCCCCCTAGCCCTTCCTTGGTGGAAATCCCAAAGTGGAGGTTCATCAGTGAGGCCGAGCAGAGCTCGCGGGCATGTGAGCGCGCTGTCTGTGTAACAGATCACTGTGGTTCAATTAGATAATGAATAGCAACACAAACAGCTCAGACTGCTAGCCAGCAGCTCACTGAGGCCCTGTTGTGTACACAGTCATGATCAGCATACATTTGTGACTTTAAACACATGAGGAGGCAGGGATAGCGTAACCTACCAGCCATACTGTATGTGCTTGTGTGCTGTTAATGATTTCCCCAGGCCTCCAGCGTTGTGTAGTCCGCCTCGTCTCTGTCCTGCAAGAAACAAAAAGAGGATTGTTCAAGTTGCTGAAAAGCTAAGATGGAGAGCGGAGGAAGGAGGGAAGGGAGGGATATAGTGTATAGAAAACAAATGAGGCCATACAGTACAAAGGCCTGTAACAGCAGCATGCCCTCCGTCCCCTGAAATCCCCTCTGTTCTTCATCCACAAGCTTACTTTTCTTTCCTCTGTACTTCACACTTTTTTCCCTTCTTTTTCTAACAGAATAACGATATTTCCTTCACTGCTTTTCCTCTTTTTCCTTTTTGTTCTGATCTACTTTTATTCATTGTTTATATCTTTTTCTTTCCTCCTCTTTTTCACCACTTTCTATCTTTTCCTCAATTCTTTCTCTTCCTTTTTTTTAACTGTAGCCTCGGGAACATCAGCATGTTTACCTCAAACACCGACATGAAAGTCAAACATTTGTCTATGGGGCTGCGTCACAGTCATGCTGCAACGGATGCAGAAACATCCTCCTTCGGCACAAATGGCTGGTTTTAATGTCCACATTGGAACTATGGACCCTGACAGACTCACATTCATTCGATTTCTTCCCAATCCCATTTCACCCCTTAGGGGTAGGGTGTCCCAATTCCCGTCAGGACCACGGGGGAGGGGCCAGTGTTAGCGCTACATACCCCTTCAAACAAAGGGGAATGAAAAATCTCCCAGAACGGCTGCAACCGAGTACAAAGAAATGCACAAATGCAAGTAATTTCTCCATAAATAATGTTTTTAAATGCATGACAACCGTTGTATTGTTTAGTTTAACGCTGTTTCAATGTTTAATAATGTGTAAAAATGGCTAACTAGCGTAGTGCTAGTACTACGTTGAGGCTAACTAGCGTAGTGCTAGTACTACGTTGAGGCTAACTAGCGTAGTGCTAGTAGTACGTTGAGGCTAACTAGCGTAGTGCTAGTACTACGTTGAGGCTTCAGTAACCTTAACGTTAGCCGGCTGAACAGTAGCGGTGCTCTGTAGCAAGCGGCCCTCGTCATCTACAGAAATAACGTTATCTGGAAAAGCTTCAGCAACCTCGCTGCTGCTCTTCAGTACATTGAGGACTTCATGGGGTACAACATATGCCGTAGTAATATGCACTTTCTTCTTCTTTTAACAAAAAGAAAAGATTGTCAGAAATGTCAAAATCTGTGTTTCAACATAATTCTTAAATTATTACTGTTATCAATGTTTTATAGACATTTTCAATTTCCATCGATGATACTGGATTGTTAACTCTTGCAGGTCGCTAGAATTTACAACTTTTTCGGGCCATTGGTGGACAAAAAAGTCCACCCCCAAAACCTGCTATAAAGAAATGACACAGTAATATTTTTTTTTGTCAAAAATATAAAATATGGCAATAATATAAAAGCAGTATAAAATATGTAATTATTCCAATTATTTTTAACCCTTTAACTCATTGGCTTCCAGCATTGAAAGTGTCTTTGATCGATTATGACACTCTCCTTCACCGAAGAGCCGCAACACATGCTTTGCTTTGCCAGAGTGTCCCGCTGCCCCCGCCCTCTGTTAAAAAGCCGTCTTTGGTAGTGAAAGATCGGATTTGAAAAGACATCTTTGGTAGCCAATGAGTTAAAAGCCAATTTTCCAACACAGATATTAATTTTATGATGCAAAGAAACACATTCTTACATAAATCATCCCAGATGGAGCAACGCAACAAAAATGGGCGCCAAAAGTTGAGTGAAAAATGACCTAAAAGGACAAAAACGTTGATGTATTATCACAGCCTTATTTGCAATGTTTCATGAACACATCTACAAAAACCATACATACATTTCACAATTTCCCTGAGGGGATCAATAAAAGTATTTATCTATCCATCTACAAATTTAAAGGAAAAAAAATGTAACTTTAAACCCCCCCTTTACACACATGCTCTTGAACCCACCCACCAAACCTGAAATCTCAGGTAGGTGGGAGTTAAATACCTCAAAGTAAGTAACACACAATCCCCCCCACACACACACACTTTTCCAAGAAGGCCATTACATCAACAATAGAAGAATTCAAAGACTCGAAAACAACAAGAGGCAGAAAACAAAGAAAAACTCAACAATGGACCGACACAATCAGACAATTCACAAACTGCAACAATGGACCCCGACATTCTTTCCAGTTATGGTGACATTTTCAGTTAGAGCATTTCTAGATACATAAAACGTGTTTGGCTTCTCCATTCGGCCATGTTTCTTTGCTGGCATCATATCCATCAATACAGCTGTTTGGATAGATTCCCCAGGCACTGTCAATACAATTAAACAATAGTTCTTTATTACACAAATCGAGTGATAAGCTTCTAACTGATGGGAGCAACACGAATTCCAAAACAAGGTGTTTCTCATTAGTAGAGTTTAGTTTTTCCGCTATGAACGTCAACATTTTTATGGGCTTCTATCAAGATTACCATTATGGACTCAGTGGTGAATTCAAATATCGCAGCATCACTTGTGGGATGATTCAAATGAAAAACGTGAGCCTGATAAGCAGGAAGAGATTTGTTGGATTGGCAGCAAAAAGGTGCCGAAACAACTAATCTGAACTGTCCTCACTTGTTTATTATTAGATACATGACATATCGAGACCTAAAATCAAGAGGAAAATAGATTGAATTGATCAGATCACTATCAAGATCAACCCTGCCTGCCTTTACAGGTAAGAAACTAAGGCAACACGTGTTCTCTGGGCCAAGTTAGCTGCAATTAATTGTCAGATATTAGTACAATTGAAGGGCTTCCTGAACATTGCTTTGCTTCATTTTCTAAGAATAAGATAAGAGGACTAAAATGCACCTCTTGTTTATGCATGAAGGACAAAGCTGGATGTGTTCAGCCTGGCTGAGGATGATGATTGGAAACAGAGGAAACTGTTCTGATTGCCTTTATGGCAGGAAATAGTGACAGGAAATATGAGACGGAGATCAGGGAAGTCCCTGCTTGGTGGGGTTTGCAACCATGTGACGTGCATTATTATATCCTTTGAGGCAATTTGCAACTTTACATCCTATTTTTCATTTGCTAAATGATCCAATAAGGTTCGTGTTTTAAAATGAACAGTAAAGCCCATTATGTTGAATGAACGTAGTGTACGATGACAAAAGAAAAAGGAACGATTAAGAGAAGATGTTCAATAAAAGCAAGAGAATCTGTGAAAGTGAGAAAGAAGGAGGAAGTATAATGCCTGAACTTTAAGTGCTTTAAGAAGGTAGAGGGAAGCTGTTAATGTCTTTACAGTCCCTACAGACAGGAAATGCCATGAATGCATTTGTGTGTATGGGTGTGTGTGTTTGTGTGTGTGTGCATGCTTGGATGGCTGTGTGAGGGATCTGACTACATTGAGCAGTTAGTTGAAGTTTCTGTTCAGTTTTGCAGTTATTTTTAAGATCTAAATATTCTTATCTTAAACCCATGAATTGTTTCTAAATTGAACATGAAAGTCGTAAAACAGCCGACGGCCAGTGAAGACGCTCCTTCTGCTGCTGGAGATCGATTACCGTTGCACGGTTCAACATTCAACGTTCACAATCACTTTTCTGAAAGGCTAATAAAGAAAATGTGTTACCCACACTGAAAGAGTCTAATCCATACCATTCGGTCCTAAAGCACCCTTGAAGGTGAGTGTTTATGTGGACAGGCAGGGGGGGCAAGCATGGGCTGCACTTCATGCCACATGAGGGGGGAATCCCCCCCTGCCTAAGGAATCAATTTCCCTGCAGAAATGCTCCTTAAGAGGAAAGGATGGGTGGATAATTCAATAGAGGGAGGCGCAAAGAAGAACAAGAGCTTTTAAAAATGACTGATTTCGCTAATAGATGAGGCCGAGGGGTCATTCAATGAGTTTGCACAAAGGATTTCTGGGCTCAGCTGGTGGATTAACAGTTAAAGAAGAGAAGGATCGTGCCTGTGCAGGATATGGCTGAATGTGAATGGACAAATGCACTGAAAGAAAATGGGTCAGCAGTGCCACAGAAAACATAACATGTTTAAGCTGAAGGTCAACTATCATCACACACACACACACCCTCCCGACGGAGCATGACAGCGGCTGAGTCAAATCTATCCTCCCGCAGCCGATGATGGTCAACAGCAAAACAGAAGCAGGGGATGAGATGAGGGCAACGAGGGCAGAGCGGCGCTGCAATGAGTCAAGAGCTTGGGTGTCTTTACAAGAGGGCGAATTTCAAAGTGAAGCCTCCTCAATTTGCTAACACTGAGCAATGCTATCGCCGTTGCCAGCAAAGCCTTTTCACCAGCCTGCTGACTTGAATGGCTCCTTTTGTCACAGTGGAATTCCACTGGCAAGTCTCTAATTAGCTGAAGGGCTCTTCCCCTGCATGTCTATGTGGGCAAAAGAAAAGAAAAGAGCATATGGAGGCATGCAGTGTAAACCATAAAGAGGCTGCCTGGAAAAGGCGTCAGGTGATGCTTTCTAATAATATTATGTTCTGCATGGAGGGGGAGGGGGGAGGAAAAGAGTGTGATTGAGGCTGAACCTCTCAGCTCCCATGCTGAGGTAGCAAGAATCTGACGGGTGGTTAACCATCACTGGCTTGTCAAAAACCCAATATGAATACCCCATGTGGTATTCACACTGAGTCACCGAGGAGAAGCTAACCAACAAAAATTTCACAAAATGTCTGCCTTTCCACAGCTACATAACGGATACATGCTCATTAGTAATTTAGCCGGCTTTACTTTTTGAGTTCAGTCTACTGGTTTTCACACATGGAAGAGGAAAGATCATCATTCACTCTATAAAAACAGTTCCAGTGGAAGAAAATATCAGTTCCCTCCCTGCATCTGCTGTGCTGGGACTTGGCATGTGAGGCGGCTTGGGGGATGGGGGGGGGGGGGTTCCCTATAGGTCAACCTTTTGGATGATAAGGCCATGTCACTGTTTTCTTTTATTTAAAAGAGAAAAAAAAGGAGAAAATGTGAATGGACTGTCATCCTCGGTAATAGGCCAACCCTCGAGATGTTTTGAAAGGGTTTCTGATACGGCCCGGCTCTCCTCTTCTAGGTCTTGGGGCGACTCATGGTTGTTTGTCCGAATAACTAAATTAAACTTTTTATGAATAAAATATAACAATAAGTAAGTCAAAGCAACACCTGTGGTCTTGTTGATCCCGTTCTGGTGGCCTGTTATGGGAACCTCTGGATGCGGCCCTGGCTTGCTCCTGGTCTCAGCTCTGCTCATGTCGGGTGGAATAAACCAGTGTTTCTCCATCTTGGTCCTTGGGGAACCCCTGTCCTGCATGTTTTAGAAGTTTCCAACTGATTCAGATTAATTAAGCTGCTCATTAGGTTCTATACAAGCCTGCTAATGAGCCATTCATATGAGTCAGGTGCAGGATGGAAAGACGTGCAGGGCAAGGGGGTCCCTGAGGACCAGGACTGAGAAACACTGGAATAAACTATATAGATCAATTCTAATTTGATCATTTATTATAATATATATAATATGGGCTTTTATTTATAAGCAGTTTTCTAAGTATTAGTATTACCAATATTAATAAGTTTCTATTAGTATAACTTTACATATAACTTTAACTTAATAATAAGGTTAATGAGTTTATTGTTATGATGAATGTTATAATTAGTATTAGTATATACAGTAAATGAGTGCAACGGTTAACATCTTTCTATGACACCCACATCAACACTTCACACATTTTCCTCATGTTGTTTCTCATTTTGTTGCTCGATCACTTGTCTGTCTCCTCTCTCGCGCCACCCATAATATATTATTGTTGTTTTCTTCTTAAAAAGAAAAAAAAAACATTTAAAAAGAACCTGCATTATGAACCGAGGGCATAAACTCTTAGATGAGGGTAGTTAATGTGGCGCTACAGCCCAATGAAAGAGACTTTTACTGCATTGAAAGTATGTTTAATGGGTCATGCTAAGGAGTAAAATTCTTGTATTTTATCCCCATCATTTGTATCAATGTTACATCATTTTACAGTCAATCCTCACTTCAGAGACATCAGGACTCCTACGGCGTTATTAACCAGCAGAAAATTTAGGTGCGCCACTCAAATCAATCATTATTCATTGTTGCAAATGCCAAAAAATGGATCAATTCATTTAATCCGCTGTGTTTTTTTACTATTAAAGTGACTGTTTATTCATCTTTAATGACTCCAACATGTTTTTTGACTCATTAATACAGCAAATGACAACTCTTCCTTTGCAATGTGGTTCAATGTGCTGAATTTGAGTAGATTCATGCCTTAAAAACTGCAGGTCCATCAGTGCATTTATCTACATCACCTTTTCGGCTTTAACGTTTAGCCACAGTGAGAGCGACACCTGAAATACATGTTTGCTTTTATACATATCATCTTAGAAACTGCTTAAAAGTTTCATAAAAGCATCAATCCCTTCTTTTCACTGCATATATTTGAGACTGTCACTTGAAAGGAGGGTTTAAATCTTTAGTTTAGGTTCAAAACTGCCAGGCTGCTTATTGATCCTACAAAAAAGGTAGGCGAACACCTGTGCAGTTCCGCCCGACCTCACTTGAATTTTCCTCACATAAAACACAGGTGTGTACTAACATGATTTCTTGGTCATGTGTGGAAACAGCACAGCACCTCGGGCAGTTTTGACGTATTTAAAATAACATGCCAAATGGTTAGGTGTTGGGATAAAAGCACAAGGCAGGGTGTCGTCCCGCAGCACATCGTGTCAAATGTTATGCAAAACCATTGTGCCCTGTTGTCAAATTAAGTTCCACTGTTTAAAAAAAAAGAAAAAGGTCCCTGAAAGCAACTAAGTGGTTGCAGGTTGGGGCCCTGGATGTTCTTTACTATGAGCTTTGAAGTATAATACTGGGTATAAAGTTGTCTTGTGTGTTTTAAAAAAAGAGTACATGTGAAACTTTACTCTGCTTGCATAGATGTGTGTCTGAATACAAGTTGGACGTCAGCCATGTGCATGCGTGTGCATTCGATCACATGATCGTGCTAGATTTGCACCAACTGGAAAGCTTACTTTTCAAGTGTACCTGAGGTAATCCCTCTGCGACACCAGATACTATTGTAGCACAGCTGAAGCCACTCCAGACCGAGTTTGCATCCCTCAATGAACTCTTCTACAAGTACGTACCCTTCAATTTTCTTTCTTTAAGAAGAATTTTCACTTGAACGGTAAGCACATCCTTTTTTTTAAAAAAATAAAAAAAATTCTCATATTTAGACTTTAAGCTTTGGTTAGAAGGTGTAGACGCATTAACAAAGCTACTGCAGAGCAAATGATCAACTTCCTGAAAGCAACCACAGGTGCCACAAGTAAACAACACAAGTCTATAGCGTTATGCATTCTCATGCACACAGAAATGTAGATATATTATGCAATAATGTCAGATAAGTATAGGTTTGCTGTTCCCGGGTTGCACAAAAAGCTATCATTTGATCTAAATATCTACTATAAAGCAGTTCCCAAAAAGAGATATTCAATTATCTGATGGCTTGAAATTATCCGAGCCAGCCTGAAATCGTGCCAGAAAATCTAAACAGGGACGCTTTGATAGTAGACCAAGTCTTGTGTTCACCGTGACTAAATGTTTGATGCCTATCTCACAAGGCCTGCCCTCCAAGTCCCAACATCAACACCACATGCTTACACTTTCAAATTGAGGCTATAAAATTTGCCCTATAAGTACACTCTATAATGTTTTAAAAGTCTGACTGCAAGCTCTAATTTAAGGAAATGATGGCGTGTTATTTCAGAGAGTTGAAGGAGCATTTGCCTTCCACTTTTTTCCAGTTTTGAAATGGAAAAACACTCATTAGTTAATACAAATCAAAGAGTAGAGCGACATCTTCAGAGGAAAAAGCTGAGCGAACTTAAAAGTTCTGCACTTCTAAAGAACTGAAATTGGTGCAAGCTGCAAGAATGAGTTGTTTTCAAAGATTTGCACTTCTGCTGCTTCTTCTAAGTATCTCCAGAATGGTGAAAAACACCGCCAATATGGGCCTGAATAAGCCCCAAACAGGAGCAGAAAAAGTCTTCCCACTTCAGAGGACGTTCAACTGAAAACATCTTGAGGGTAAATTCTGCCAGTGGGCCCCAAGTTCACCACTACACCCCGTCTCTAGTGGCAAATGCGAAGCTTTGAACTGCAAGCTGGGAATGGCGAGGGGAATTCACTGGCCTGCCAGGACTATGAGTGATGGCGGATGGAAAAGATCAAATCCTGCCTCGCTGTTCTGCCTTCAGGGAGAAGATCCTCTCACATGGCAGAGCTATGCAAGGGTAATCACTGCAAGTGATAATGCCAGTCAAGAGAAGGAAGCAAGAAAGTAATTATAGGAATCTGCTTCATGATTAACTAGAAAACTAAACAAGAGTTTTGGATTCTTTTGTTTCCTCACAATTGTTTCTCCTTGTAAATTCTCTTCTGCATTCATAAGTGTTGGTATAAATGAAGGTGTGGAAAATAAAGTCCTAATAATGCCCGTTCTGGTTTAGACTGAAATCATCTACACATGTCTTTTGTATAAACATCATTGCAGGTTCAGTGCCCTGGTTGGCTCTTCACTAACCTCCTGTAAAGTCAACCATTTATTCGATTCCCAAGGTTGTTCCTTCTCTGCTTATAATTAAATCTTTCAGTAAAGCATGGGAAAAACATGTCCCTTCCATTTACCTAAGCCCTACTGAATTATGGAAAGAAAGATTCCATTGGAATCAATTCAGATCAAAATAAACAAAATCAAATTTCAAATGATGTTCTCCGTTTGTTTGACTATTGCTGCCCTATTTTGACTCATGATCACCATGACGATTTATACCATTGGTGCTTTTTATTCTAATATTTCCATGCATTTACCTACTTTTGAGCCGAATAGACTAGAAATCCTTTGTAAAAAGAAAAATGCAATTGTAAACACCTATTTTCCTCCCAGCTTTAAATTTTAAAGCTTTTTAAAGCCAATCAATTCTGAGGCCAATTTTCAATTCAATTATTTATCAGCAGACTCGTTGACGTGAAAACCCGAACCCTCAAACAGCCGACAGTAAATGTCCTTCAAGCCTCTGTGTCAGTCTATTCAGGTTGTGATGTGGGGGGAGGGGATGCAAGCATGTTCACGTTGGCACTCCAAGGGCGGCTGTTTTGTCCCAGCGAGAGAGTGAGACTGGGTTCACTATATGAGCAGTCATAAAATTCACAGCGCAATGGAAGAGGATGACTACAGCAGAGATGACGGAGAAAAGACACAGCGACTCAAGGTGGGGTGGGTGGTGGAATGGGGCCTTGTTGATGTTGATGAGAGTCCACACCCCTGGATTGTTCAAGGGGACATGGGTGGGGGGGTGGGTGGGGGGTGGGGGGGGGGCTTGTCAGAATGAGAATTTACTGTTAGTGAGATCGGAAGAGAGTCGGGGAGGGAAAGAATGTTCTGG
>JBBBVU010000023.1:3655594-3678813 GCA_037177055.1 Atherinosoma microstoma | reverse complement strand
GATGGTTGAGTGGATAGACTCACAAACTGCCTCCTCATTGGCCCTCGGAGGAATGTAAACACACACAGCTATCACGTATGTAAACTCTCTCGGGAGATAATATGGTCTCAGGCTAACGGCTAAAAGTTCGAGATCACAGCAGCAAAGGGTCAATTTAACCGTTACATGACCAGGACTGCACCATCTGTAGTTTACGCATGCTTTCATGTCCCTGTCGGCTCTCACGGCGGTGAAACCCGGTAGCTCCACATTAGCATCCGGCGTGAGGCTGGTTAACCACGTCTCAGTCAGGACACATAAGCTGCTCTCTCTGTAGCTCCTAACGGGCTTGATCAGCACCGACAGTTCGTCCATTTTGTTCGCTAACGAGTTGACGTTCCCCATCAGTACCGAGGGAATTGAGGGTTGAAATCTCCGCCTGATGTTGTGTCGTAGCCGAACTTTAAGTTTAGCTCCAGCCCGGCAACCTCGGTACGCCCTCTTCAACTCCGCTGGAATAATGTGATGGATCCCGGCGTGAGCGTTTCACCTGAGGGCCAAAATATCTTCCCTCGAGGGATCCGACTCGTAATGTGATTATCAGTAGTAAAAATATAACCAACAAGTATAAAAATAAATGAATAAATAGACAACAAAACAGAAACAGGTTTTAAAAAATATAAAAACACACTCAAGAAACACGGAGCTACTGAAAAGGCTGCCTGCTCGCTTCAGGCGCCATGGCAACAATAGCCGATACATTAGCATACTATACATTGTGGTGTAAAAAGAATGTCTAATTTGATGCACATCTTCAAAAAAAAAAAGACTATGAAGGACTATTTTGAGGGCTGATATTGCTGAGGTGCTGGAAAAAACGTGTCTCATCTCTCAGACCTGGTTGCGTGACCATCATTTCTTTATAAAAATACAGTTTGTCGATAAACAAGATTATTTTTTCATTTCTTGGAAATGAAATTTTCTCAGAGGGAAGCAAAGTGCATGTGATTTACTGAATATGTGAAACATTGACATCTTATGCTACTGACCATTTAAAAAAATCTGCTGCAGAGCTCCTGAGAAACAGAGGCTTGCTCACTGCATACAAATGGAGACCTTTTTTTTTTTTCATAATACTTATTGCTACCATATACTTCATTTCCTGTTACTTGATTTTAGTTATTGCTCATAACTCATTTCAGAAAGCCAAGGGGTGATGGTGCACGGCCATGGGATTTGACCTCAACTTCCCTGCAAGGCAAAGGCAGTTAAAGTGGGGACGACGCCTGATTTGTGGCTGAATCTCTAGACAGAGCCAGAACCTTCAGCTCCTCTTGTAAGTTATTACCTTAAACCTTCTGTTCTTCAATATAGGTTTTCTTTTTTAATAAAAAATATTGGTTATGTGTCGTAGAAACATAGACATCATATGAAACACTGTTGGATCATGCTTGACAGGGGGAAGCACCCAACTCTTGTTGCCGGTGTTATGGATTCTAATGGTTTTACATGTGAAAGCCATGAAAACTTTGCTATAAACATCTAACCTTATCATTAGTTATATAGTTGATTTAACATTAAAAAAACTAGAAGCACTCTGAGAGCGCAGACCTCCCCCAAGCTATTGTAAAAAGATTTTTGCCAACGATTGTGGACATTAGTTCTTGAGTTAGAAGCTCTAATGGCAAAATGACCCCCATCTCACCATGGGCAGGCGCAAACCTACATCACAACCCGGTGGTCATGTGACCATGAACAGCTTGCCGGTGAAAAAAAACCACACATCATACCAGCATCCATATTCAAGTATGACTCTTGTATTCATAGTTTAAAAATGTCAAGAGCCAAAAATTGCACTTCTCCCCTCATCCACTAGGGGCTGGCTCCAAAAGGATGTCAATCCCCATAGACTCCCATGTTAAAAAGGCCAAATTCCCAGCAGAAATAAACATGTTTACAGCCTGGTTCATAAAAACATTTTAGGTTTAATAAGTCAAGTTTACCTTCATGACAACTGCAGGGAAGTGAATTTTTTTATAACTCATTCATTATATGCTATTTAATCTTGAAATTCTTCATAATTAGGGGCGCGGCTTAGCTTTAGCCCGCCTACTTCCGTTAGCTGGTTAGCTCCCGTTAGCTCCGAGTTAGCTTGGTTAGTTCTTAGCTACAGGCAGCTCAAATATTGATGGGTGTCAATCATCTGTCCCCACGCTCACAGACCCCCTCTCAGCGCCACCTTTTCGCCCATTTTTGTATTTTCCGGGAGTGAAGAGACTCATGACGCTGCCAAGATGGCGAAGGTGGGAACTTCCCAACGAGCCTCTTTTCAGCTATTCAGAAATGAAAAATGAATGAAATGAAAAATACTTTATTTATCCCTCTTAGAGGGAAATTAGGTCACGTGACATAAGGGTCTGTCCATATCTTTCACAGTCGATGATTGCAACTTACCAAATTCAATCCAAGGGCCAAGTTGAACACTTTGGGGGCCGGTTTTGGCCCTCGGGCCGTATGTTTGACACCCCTGTTTTAAATTATAACAACTTTCCCCTCTTTTAAATCTCTTTTGCAGTTTGTTTGGTAGCGCTATTTTATTGGCTTTGAGCTTTGGGCTATTTCCACTAATAGTTTTAATGTACAACATAAAGGATTTGATGGCTCTTTATGCAGATTCTTACTAATGATTCAAATGGCTCTCTTCGGTAAAAGGAAAACTGATTGTATGACTGTTTTATTTGCGCTTCTCCAGACTTCAGTATCCATACGTAAGATATGGAACGATCAGAACGTTATAAAACATCAACATCGCTTGGTCATTTAACAAGTCCTTCATTTTATATATCTTTCCAATTTAATTTTTCATTTAAAATCGCCCCATAGAAAATTTGTTTCTATCACTTACATGGTCTGACTTCTCAGGTTATTTACTGTATACTTTCTTACATCATAAAAATAAAGCCATGTTAACCCAGACAGTCCATTAGCTGGAAGTGTATATGCTGACTACTGGACTTCTAGGTGGTGGGTTTATCCAACCCAGCCTGCATTTTACTTGACTTATTCAGAAGCAAAAGCCATTATTATTTAATGGAGGGATGGTCGACCCCGGTCCTCGGGGGGCCGCAGTTGTCCCTCAGGTTAGATGGTTCCCTTCACTTTTGTGAAGTTCTCCACAATACTGTTAATTACGCATTAATTTGAATCAGGTTGGAGTAAGGAAACACCGGCCCTGATTTAAAGTGTAGGTCCCGTTTGTGACACCAATACGAAGTTGAATTAATATAAACACACAAGTTCAATAATGAATGAGAAGATCTGTTTCCAGCCATCTTTATTCCCTCATTCATACGAGCAGCCGTAGCAGTTGGCAGAAGTCGTAGAGATTGTTTGGCTCCGATTGGTCCTGTCATACGCTGAATGTGTATAACAGAATAAGACGTGACCAATCAGGTGCGACCCATATTTCTCCAGCTCAAAAGCAGTTTCATTTATTCATGTGTATTAATTTTAGAATGATGTCCATATGTAAATATATTTTTTCTAATTATTTTTCCAAATAATCAAATTTTTTATGCCACATTTTTATCCAATTATTTCTTGTCATCCGTTTTGCCCCAAAAATATGCTATGAAAATTAATATGGTCTATCTTTTTTCTTCTCCAGCCAATAAACTGTGTCAAATTTCATTTAATGAGCTCTGTTTTGTCCACTTTTGGTTTTCCATTATTTCAGGAACTGTGAAACTGTAAACAAGTGGTGCTTGCTCTCAGCATGTACACAAAGTCAAGGTCATGCTCATGGATATTTTATTAGGACTTGACATGCTTTTTTTCTTGCTGTACAGGATACCGACATGATTAATTCATTTAGTTTGCTTGAAGTATTTAGATTTGTGGATCATACTGTAAGCTTTCCAACGTCTCACACTCAGACATTCACTGCTAACTCAAGCATACATGCAGAAATTCCAACTGTACCTTACAGTTGACCTCACATTTACCTCAACCACACACATACACACTGCTCGCATAAGCATATTTATTGATGGCGCAAAGTCGGCCAATTGGAACATGTAATTGTGGAGAAGCAGAAAGCTGGAAGCGTGTTTGGAGGCGTGTCAGCTCGGCTCCACCAAGCTGTCAGGCTCCATCTCTGTTAGTGTCAGCGCTCTTGGGCTAAAAAGCCTTAAACATGAAAGATGGCTGCTACAGTGGCACTTAGAAAAAAATGATGGCATGACATGACAGGATGACAGAGGAGATTTTAGAGGAAGGAGATGAAAAATAGTTTTTTGGGGGGAAAGCAGAAGGGATGGTAATAAAGGCGGGACAGAAGTAATTCATTTTATTGACTTCACTGATTATTAAAGTCGGTTGAATTCAACTGAATTCAAGTTCACAGTTTAGTGTTGCATTTACATTAGATTGGGACTGAAAACAGAAACACACACACATTCATAACACGTTATATCATCTATTCTGCTTACTGTCAGCAAACTTTAACCAAGCTAATAATCAAGCATTACAAGCTTTTTACAAGGTTTTTAAAAAAAAAGAAAAACTTTTTTTTAGACGATTCAAGATAAAAGTGAACTTTTCTTTTCAAAGAAAAAAGTCTTTGGTTTAAAGGCCAGAACATACTGGAGCTGGGTGACATTAGGGATTGATACTTAAAAATATCTGCCAGATAAAATATTGGATTCAATACTTTTCTTTCTTTTTAAATATCACAATTTGTTTTCATTTTAGTGAAAAATATTACCAACCCTGGTGTATTCCTTCCATATCTCCCATGTCACATGATCATGGTAGCCTATCAGATGTCATGGTGATGATGATAGTGTAAGTGATGATGATGGTGTTTTAATATTTCACTGGTTTAAGTCAGAAATGCTTCAATCCCAGAGGGGAAGTTGTTGCGTTGCAGTGCTCTGTAAAACAATGACATACAGTGAGAGAAAAGGAGATAGAGGGTTGAGTTTGACCAGCATGTTATGGAGAGGAAGAGATGGCCTGTCCATCATAGTTCCTGCAGCTTGGACAGCATCCTGTCCTCTGACACCACCCTCAGAGAGTCCAGCTCCACTCCAACATCAAATGTCTCTTCATTTAGTATCACTCAGAGCTCTTATTTTAGTCTAATTTAGCAATTATGAGTGGTTTGTTTGTTGGTAAGCAATTTTAATTATTTTTTTTTATCATCAGAGCCTTATTTTTTGTGTATTTTACATTAGAAAATATAGTTATGTTTGATATTTTAAGCAAACCTTTAAATGAACAAGTGAACACAGAACCACACCAAGCAAATCAAGTAAATAAAGGCCGAAGTCTGAACATTATGACACTTTGATTTAGCTAATTTCTCCATTTTTCCCAACAGAGTTGTAATTGAAATGTTTTTTTTATTTAAAAAAAGCATAATATCATAAAGGTATATTGAAAGGAAAAATGTTGGTCATGGCCCATCCCTGGATGACAAGCGTCAAATCATATTCACCTAGAATTTTCTCACATAGCCCTCCACACGGGCAGTAGTTGATGCTTCTTAGTCACTTTAAATGGGCTGAAGTCTTGAACAGTTGAACGCTGGGTCCATTGGGAGGTGTCAACCAATCAAATCGCCTGACAATTCATGTCTGAACATGCGGCAGATTGCTGCTACAATTGAAGGTGCTTTACAGTCCAATTGTCTATTTTTTTAAAACAAAACATAAAGGCCTCATACAACTACATCCCAGCTCTCTCCTGTAGCATGCTCTTCTTCTTTGGTGGCTTTTAGGTAGTATTGAACAAATGCATTAAATCATTATATTATATCTGAAAATGACTGGAAACATTTCTATGTTAAATATCTTATTGTATTGCAAATATTTTTTAGTTTAGTCAAAGTAGTCGTGTTTTAAATCTAAATCTAACTCAGTGGTATAACTATGCCACCTGTTGGCATGAACTCTTACCTCCATTGTTTTTTTCTTTGTCAGGTATAATTTGCAGGAATATTACAACACATGTAGGCTTTATTTAAATAAGAAAATAATAAGGATACAGCTAAACAATAGGTTTGTTTTGGTTTAGAATTTAGTTTCAGGGGGTCAACTAGAATATATTTACATGCTTAAATAGTTACAATCCATATTTTTCACACACTTTCAGTATTTCCTGTATAAAACACTCACTTTTAACTTTAAACCTCCATCTGCTCGGACTGGACGGCTGATTTGTAAAATCATAGTGGTCTATAGAGCAGAGGCTCTTTATCTGTTTAAATTTAAGGACCAAGTCACTCAAGAGTTATTCAAGTGTGTTTGCTGGTGATTTCATAAAGTTATGGAAGTAGATCCTGAGGTGCAAACAAGGCGTTTTAGGTATTTCAGGAGCAGCATTTTCTGTGGGAACAATCCATTATTCTATGGTTCCCAGAACGCTCCACTGTGAGTGAAAAATGAAACCCTTTTGACACATGACATGACTTCACAATCAGTCGAACAAATAAGATTCAGGCTTTTTGAAATTGGTTTGTTTTCAGTAAAAGTGCAATGACTCAGCAGACTGGACCCCAGGAAGTCTGACACCTCAGAACTGGGTAAAATATTAATTTATAAACAAGCTCAAAGCAGGTGTTGAAGGCAGCAATAGCAGGCTCTGGTGCAGGGGTGTCCAAAGTCGGTCCTCGAGGGTCCTGCAGGTCTTTAAATGTTTCCCAACTTCAACACACCTGACTCAAATTAATGGGTTATTGAGCTGAATAGCTCTGGTTTAGATCCTTCCAGGATAATTTACAGGAGAAACCAGCAGAAAGCCACAGGACCACAGGAGAATGAGTGCTTTTACTTTTATCTGGCATGCAATCTGCAAGGTCCAACATCCATGCCATCCATGACCAAAAGATTTATCCAAGTAAGTTAAACAAGTTTAGTCTAGAATCCAAGACTAGAGTGAGACTGCTGGATCAGTAATCAGGCTTAAAGATGAGTTAGATGCCTTCAAAGGCGGCTTGGAAAACAAATATTACAGAAGCCTGAGATCATGACAAAATGTTCCTTACACTTTCAGACATGACGGTAAAAATGACAGAAATAGTCACCGTGTTCACCACTGGCACAGATTGAGCAGTTTATAACATGATGTATAGCATCTATATGGTCACAGTTTTCACTCATTATAACTCCATAACAAGTCTAAAAAGTATTTAAGTTTGATTAAGTTTTTTTCTTCATGTTTAAACTTGTTGAACAGGTAGTGTTATACTCTGAGCAGGGGCAGATCTAGAACATTTCTGATAGGGGGGCCAGGCAGGGCTACAGACCATGAAAAGGATGGAACATGTAAATAAGACCTTTAAAAATGGAACCAAATTGAGATTTTAGGAAATGTTTAACTGATTATTACAAATCATGTAAAAACTAAAGCTAATTTTATAAAAACAGCTATTTGATTTTTTTTATTTTTTATTATTATTAATAATTGTTTACCTAGGTTGATCCTTCATGGTAGCCTAATCAAAATTATCAGTGTTTCTTTGGCTGTTAACCTTGCATCACATCTTGTGGTTTTACTACTTTTACATCATAACATGTAAACAATATATGCAGTTAATAAGACAACGCTGTTAACATGCTACATGACGATCAAGAACATGGTCGGGTAGATGTACAACAGCATATAGAAATACATTACATGCTGCATTCACTTGCACTTTGGCTTCTGAGCGTTACCCAATAAAGAGTAAAGGTCCATTTACGCTGAGTATTTGCTAGAATTTGATTGTCTATACTTGGGGTGGCAACCAATAAAATCGTTGCATTGATTCCAGGCTTCCCCTGACTATATGCCGATGTGTCCTTGGGGAAAGAAACTGAACCCCAAGCTTCCTCCCGGTGTTTCTATCGGGGTATGAATGTATGTGATAGATGAAAAAAGCACTTAGTAGGCCATCAATAGAGGTGTTGAATGAGTGTATTTGTGAATGGATGAATGTGAGGTAGTGTAAAA
The DNA here is from genome assembly GCA_037177055.1 of Atherinosoma microstoma. NCBI lineage: Eukaryota > Metazoa > Chordata > Actinopteri > Atheriniformes > Atherinidae > Atherinosoma > Atherinosoma microstoma. The sequence continues at coordinate 3,670,839 of JBBBVU010000023.1, read as the reverse complement.
GCGCTTTGAGTGGTCAACATGTGACGAGAAAAACGTGATAATAGTACAGTCCATTTACTATTCATCTGAGGGGGCTGGTCAGGTTTTAGGGGTGGCCTGTAGCTCCCCCCCAGGTCACTTTTCTGGCTCTGACCTTGCACATCAGAATTAGATTGTACTATAATACCAGCATAGCTTACTTGTTATCAACTTGTGACATTTTAGTCCACTTGAGGACACCATCATAGCTGTGTAATAGTGGAGATTCAAACAGTTTACCATCTTTGAAAAATGAAAAAAAATAACACTTAACATATGGTGGAGCTATGTCTGCATGGATCCCAGCGGTATTAACCTGCAGGCTACATCCACTGTCAAACCAAAGTCCCCGTCATCTGTCACTTTATACACGTTAATTCAACATGTTGTAGACGAGTTCCCCGGGGAAACGACGTCGACAGAGATGACTGAAGGCAAAGATCAGCAGGAGGTGAAGCGTTAAACAGAGAGCACGTGTTAAGACAATTTACCCCGTGCAGATCAGTGAACATTGTGTACTACAGAGCAGCCTCACCATAACAAACCACGTTAGGTACGGTTTGGGAGTCAAATGCGAAATGAAGATAAACGATCTCCTGAGAATCAGAGAGAATGTGGGAAAACATTCAGGTTTAAGGTCAAGGTTTAGACTGGGTTGCAATAATTATTAGGTGCTTCAATGCTGTTACCAAACCTCTCTTCCTTTAGTTTGGTTGGTTTGTAAGACCAGCTTCATTTTCTATCTTCTTTTAATCTCTTCGACAGATTTTTTTTAAAAACCTAAATGACTAATCTCAAAGGAAAAATGCAAAGAACATCTGAGCAGAGTGTGATAATTGTGCACTGTGTGACTATTCGTGTGGAATTTCAATGGGCAGCCCACAGTTCTGTATGCACACACATATTCCCCAGAAAAAATGATCCGTCTCTGCTTTGCCTGAAATTAATTCGCTTCCCAGCGTTAGCCAGAGGAAAATGTTATCTCCAGAAAACCCGAAACCAATTACGAAATGGAACAAATGACATATACCCGCCCAAATGGCAAACACTAAAACCTCTGACCCCTTCATATCTCGCTTCATTTCTGTCTTTTGACACTGTGATAGGAACAGAAATCCTCAGCCAGGCCCCAAAAGACGAACCTTTCCATGCAAATAAGCGGAGCCGACATGCACTTAACGAGCACTGAGATATAATGCCCCACAGCGGATCGATAAACAACTTGTGGAAAGTGACTCATCACCGGAGCGCTCACCCGCCTCACCCCGCAGGCAAAGTGCTGAGGTAAGACTCGCCACGTCCTCTCCACAACGACCACGGCGAGATGTCCCCACTCAGACACAAGTGGGCTTCTGGCAACAAGTCCGTCTCGTTTCATTGATCCGCTCATCTGGATCTAAGAAATATGACTGAGGGCTGATTCTCTAATGGGACTGAAAATGCAAGCAGCAGGGCCACGGCCTGCCTGCATGATGTATGGCAGGCAGATGGACAGGCCACTCGTCTCTTCAGTGTCAGTTAATTGGCTGTCTGCCATGCCTTGTGTCTTAGTCAGGCCACAGCTAATAGTCAGAAGTGTCTTCCACTTTCACACCCCCCCTCCCCGTCCTGCTTTAAATCACTATCATACATACATGCAAGCACATACTTCCCTCTAACCGCTCTCTACAATGTCCTCCTTCATCTACCTCTCCATAGGGAACATGTGGTTATGGCTAAGCATTTATGGTGATGTACCCACATTTATAATTTAACTTATGTTATCCTTTTAAAGGAACCAACATATCTGATCCTCAGTTTCATCGTACATAACTCCATATATGCATGAGGACCGGCTTTTGAAATTTATTGACTTTAATAGTCTAAGCAATATTCGACTCAGTTGAAGTAATATGGAAAAAGAAATCAAAGAGAAAAGCTGCCCCATCAGTCTACTGATGTTATCCTTCCACAATATTGGAAAAGGTGGCCGATAAGATCAGCACATTCAATCTTTTTGACGGGTAATACTTTCTTTATACTACACAAACGCAACAGCATTTAATCTTGGAGCCTAATCAGGGAAGCCATATTAAAGCAAACCTACATCATAAAATCGATTAAAATTAATTGTTAAGAGATGATTGTGAAACATTTCTTTCCCTTGTAGTTAACTTCAGGTTTTAATCTTTATTGTGGTTTAATATAAAACTGCAGGACTATTTGATACCCAAAAAAAGGGCTAATGGCACTCACTGGAAACAGATCAGACTTAGTGCCAGTAATATAGACAGAGTACCAAACGGTCTCCATCAGAGGGACCCCATACTCATGAAGCACTCCTCACAGGACTCCCCTCAGGATTCAGTCAAACACCTCCTCCAGGTCCACACAGCACATGTACACTCAAGTCTGCAAGTTTCACTGCTTCAGCACACCTGATTCAAATTAAACGGATCTCCTCGACTGCTCGTCAAGTTCTTCCCAAGCCTGCTAATGTCCCATTAATCTGAGTCAGATGTGTTGAAGCAGGAAACATCTAAAACCTGCAGGACTGTGGACCTCGAGAACCCCCTCTTTTGACCGTGACATTACCAAGCTGTATTGATAGTTAAAAGAAAAAAAATCTGATGGAGAAGTTTATAAAATATACTCTGAGACAGCACATGACAGTGCTGTTAGACTTTATTAACCAATTGAGAATCCGGGGTCAGCCGGTCTCCATCCTGGGCACTCGCTTTGATTTACCATGACAGGGTGACCTTACTGATCTCATCTCTCCTTTAAAACCCAGCAGAACCCTCATATTATTCCAATTTCACTTATCTGTCTCAATGCTTCCAGTAAAAGTTTTTATTAAGATTAACAATAAGGTTTTAGACACTAAGCCCCTAAGAGGAAAAATTGGAGATTTCGCCATAAATTAATCAAAATGGAATTCATTTGTAAGTTTAAATCAGCTCTTTTCTAACAATTATTCAAATCAATCAAGCTTTTAGGTAATTACAATGCTCCATAACTTTTCTCTTTTAGAATTCTACTTTTTTAGACATAGATTTTTCAATAGATTAAGGCCAAATGTGACATCAGTACAAATATCTAGATATTTTTTTTCATTAATTTAAGCATGCAATATTCTGATGATGATTCTGAGGATTCAAATTCTAGATCACATTGCTTAAATAAATCATAATAAACCAATGCATATTTCCATTCAAGTTGCAAAACTAAAACAGCAACAATTAACATTTCTGCCCAAAGAGGAAATAAAACTAACCACTGCTACCTACCCTAACTATGTTACCTCTCCACTCAATGAATAAATAATCAGATCAAAAGCAAGTCAAATTCATCTATGAAGTATTTATTTAGTCTATTTTACATTTAACAATGAAAATCAGTTGTAAAAAGTTAAATGTTAACATTTTTAAAATGACAAGTCACGTGAAAACAAGATGCTAATGGCTAAAACATTAAACTTGAGGATTAGACACAGTAGGTAAACTAATAGGTGACATCGTTGTCTTATCCTCCCTCTATTGTATAAAACTTACATCAAAAGTACTCAGGAGAGTTTTCCATACTCAAGAAGAGAAATTCCAGAGTTTCTGAGACTATAGGCACCCTGTTATCACTTACCATGCTTAGAGATCATTTCTCTACGGTGAGGTTCAATAGCTGCATTTCCATTACAGTCACAAAATAAAAGCAATATTTCTAAAATTTCAACAAAGTGCAACTGCAATTTGCAGGCGTTTCCATGGAATGGTGTTTAGCACATAAGCTGTCATTCTTGTAAAATCTCATCCTACGAGATTCCACTTTGAGGAGGATGGAGATACAAAAGATATTTTGGCTTTTGGAGCATTTTGCTGTCGTTTGCTCTCAAGCATGGCGGTTCTATTTTTCTCTTTAATTATTTGGGAAAAGAGTTCCGTCTCCTCCTCCGTCCGTAAAAGGGCACCACCATTTTAGCGATATTTGAGAGGGTTTTTTAAATCTAGTTGTTTCCATTACCAGTTATGTATTGCAATATTTAGGTTTTGCGTAATTCTAGGTGGTAATGGAAACACAGCTATTATTCAGTGTTATAAGCAGAAGGCTTGTTTCGTATCTATTGCCATTTTTTGGGGCTCCATCTATAAAACTATTTCAACCCGGCTCAGTAACAGACCACATACAGGTCATATTACACACATCTGGCTAAGTTAGCTTCTCACTAAAGCACTAGGACTGACCATATGGTGATCTACCACCTCTATAGTTAAGGGTTTGTTAAGCACGGGAAAAACTGTGGTCATAGTTAGATGAAATGAATCGTTTTTTCTTTGTTTTATAAGAGAAGATACACCCCAATGTGAAGCACATCCCGTCTCCCACTCCTCCTTTATGATGTACAAGGTTTAGTAGCTCAGCAGGTTTAAACAAGGTCAACCCTGCACAGGTTTAAACAGGGTCGACTCCCTTGACCCCGTTTAAACCTGCGATCAAATGACTCATGCTTGAGTCTCAGGGTTACATCGCAGAGTTCAGTGTTATTTGTTGCTCAGTTTCCCCTTTAGCTGCTCTAAGGTTGTCAATATGGTCTTGTTTTACAGTATTACACCCCCTCCCCCAAGTCTTCCCTGACCCAGTATGGTACTTTGTGATTTCTTTTAAAAAACTTGCACCTTATCTTAGGGTCATTTTCCATGAAGGAAAAAAGGAGCGAGAGTATTTTAACATTAAAGGTGGTCATGTTCCGTTAATGTTCATGTTCACTGATGCTCCTTCGCTGTAGACAAGATAAGAGGGAAAGGTCATGGATACAAGCAGGTGAGATGAGTTTCTGGAGTCTCTCTTCAACCACTTTCACAGCCTTCCATTAATCTGAAATATGATGATGTCACATCTGAATTTTGTGGTAATGGAGGATCGAATATTTATGTATCACTACCATGACAGCTCAAGCCTAAACTGCACATATCTTATTACAGATAGACACAAGAAACAGGGTTTCATCAAACATGGTCATCTGCTTACAGAAAGCTCAGTTTGCAGGAAATAAAAGGTTTATTCCAAACATAATGTTGGGAACAGACCGGGCTTTTTGGGGGGTTGTCGGCTTCGTTTGCTTCCGTTTCTAAAGGAAAACAAGTAAACATGCTGAAATCTATTTCATTTTATCAATTATGTAACTCTTTGCCAAGCACAAGACGTTTGTTAAATTAGTTTATTTTTGTGAATGTAAGAGCATTGTTGAAGGACCTATCCAACCCAGTCTCAGGACAAAACCTGGAACACTCATGAAAACTGTCCATTGACACAATTTTCGCTTTATTTATTTATTTTCATGTTATCAAAAAATAACATTGAGGAAACGGTGTCACCACATGTCATGAAACGGTCACAAAATGCATCACATTTAACCCTATAATGCCGTATACTGTATATCGTATTGGACACATACAGATTGAGACCTTTTGCATCACTTTATGGTCAAAACTTTACTCAAAACCCATCTGATACTTGTCCCCTGATGGATACCAGGGAGCAGAAGACTACCCTACAATAATTGTGACATATCACACGGTGATAAATGGTATTATACAAAAATTATTTTGTTAATTAATTTATTTTTTAACATTTTGTTTAATGTCATCATTAAACTTATTTTCCTGACATTTCATTTCCCCATTGGATTGGTTATTTGAACTAGGGTAACTTAGACATCGTGTATTGTTGCAAAGTTTCACTGCCATCAGAGTCATGTCAACAGCGATCGGATTCACTTTGCATCCCGCAAAGAGGGGAAAAAAAAAACTAATTTGGTAGCAGTGTTGTCGTGTAAACACGGCCTCAGGTGGGTGTTTTTCAAATCATGGCTGTTAACCTGAAAAGCTGAGTTCAAGATGCTGACTTACTTAGAAATGTCCCTTTTTCATTCATTTACTGTGTCCTGGTGCTTCCACACACCGTTTTGTTGCTGTTTAGTTCAGGTTCCACAGACTCAGGGAGAACGAATCACATCAACGTATCATTTTTCTGTATCTGGACTTCACAATCCAGATATCCTACTGGAATAATTTGGGTGAATCAGCATGAAGTTTTGCTTTGCTGTGCATCAAATTTAATGTCACACTAAGTTTAGTTTTGGTAAGACAGGAAGGAAAGAAGTTCCTTGTTTATTTTATATTTTTTTGTTTACGATGCACTTCATATTTGTTACTATTTCCCATTTTGCCATGAGCCCAGGCTGATTTATCACAGTAAACTCACCTGCATCTGTCAACAAGGCCTCCAGTAGGTAACGGGATGTTGATCACATCTCATTTTTGCAAATTACAAAACAGTGAATGAAAATGAATAAGACTAAAAATTTTTATTCAACCTCATTGATTATTTTGGAGAAATGAACAAAAACAGCATACAGAGCAACATACAGAGTAATGTATAAATGAGTAGATATGTCTGTGGATTCTAACTAACATGATGTTTATCATGTCAATATGATGCTTTTTTTTTTTATTTAATGTTTGTTTTTATCAATGTTAAGTTAGAAAGAAAAATAATCCTCCACAATACAATGATAATAATATAACTGTGACCTCATCAAACCCTTAGGATCTTTCCAAAAGAGTGGAAAGACTCCTAAAGTTATGCAAACATGATCCGAAAGATATTTCAAAGTCTGATGCGGGAGTCTTTCTTCTCAGTATGGAAGCTGATATTTTTCATAAATAGATGTGTTTGGGAGGCGGAGCAGCAGTCAGGCTGACCTCATGCTCCTCATAAATCAACTAAGCACTCAGCTGAAACCCAGGCATTAAAAAAATAAATAAAAAACTGTGAATAATTTCTTAACGCCTTCACAGAGGAACAAAGAGGAAGAGTGAAAGAAAATTGGTCATGGGGGACAGAAGGGGACAGAAAAAGCAAGAAGAGGAAGAAGACAAAGTTCAATTTGAAGACATAAAGATAGAAGACAAAGGAAGAAATTGGAGACAAAGAGGAAGGGGAAAGAAAAAGAGGCACGGTGACACATACAGTCAGAGCATAAAGGAAAACATGAAACAGGGGAGGGAGAGGAGGCACAGATGGAGTGCTGTGCCCGGTGTCCAGGGATTCTGCTGTAACCTGCATTATTCATCAGAGCACCACATTCATCCAGGGTGACTTACATTGCTCATCATTTTCATGCTATCACCTATGAATTATTAACATAATGAGTTATGAGTATGATGATCCATAAAGCACGGATCATGCTTCCTGAAGGGAAACATCAGGCTTAGAGGTCAGTCGCAAGCAGCCATGACTAAATAAAATCTAGTGTAAACAGTGTAGCAACTCACGGCAGAATCTGAATTAAACACTAGAATGGATGCTACTTGAATAATTCACAGATTTATTATGTTGTTTTTTTTCATACAATACAAAACATGTCACCAGGAAAATTAATAGAAAAATGATAGAAACGTATGAAGTAGTGATGAATATTCTAATATATGTATTAACATCTGTTTCTACAAATACCAGTAATGCAACTTAAAGCCACTTCTCCAGAATTCTCTACTACTGGGAGATGGGTATGATATTGAAATTAGAGCTTCTAACTAAAAAAAAAATGCACATGATCATTGGCAAAAAGAAAATGACAGTGGCTTGGGGGAGGTCTGCGCTCTCTGAGTGCTTCTAGTAGCTAATAAGGTTACAGACCTGATACCAATTAACATAATTACTTGCTGTTCACCCAGAAGAACCTTTTTTTTTTTTTTTTACTTTCTTGCTTTTTTGGCCATTTGTTGCCTCCGTGCCAATTAATTTGAGACTCGTAACAAGCATCACATTTGACACAAGCTCATTATGTGCATTAAATTGCCAAATTTCTCAGTTTAAGGCCTGTTTATGCTCGATGCTGAAGATAAGGACGGACAGTTTCATCCATCTCCTGCCTCAGCTCCGCGTGCCATTTGGTCTGTTATCAGGAAACTTAGCCATCTATATCACTTGAAGCAGAAAATGGAGCAATACCACTGGATATCGCAGGGGCAGTGCAGAGCAGAAACAAACCACAGAAGAAGAAGAATGAAGACGAGGACAACGACTGTAGAAATTGTGTGAGCTTTTTAAGAAAGATTTTGTGGTTATTTATGGCTTGTTGGGCGGTTGGAAACAACCTTGTAGCGGTGCAATAGCGCCGCCAGCCGGTGCCTGAAACCGACGTCCGATCGCGTGAGTGAACTCTGAACTCACCACTGCCCACTAGTTGAGGCAATGTTAAAGATGAGGACGGCGACGTATGAGAACGTTTGAAACGGACGTCACTATTTACGTACATAAGGGAGCAAAGTCCGCCTACCACCACCTTAAGAATATATCAAGGTTAAAAGATGTGATGTCCCAGCAGGACCTGGAAAAACTAGTCCATGCTTTCATCTTTAGTCGGCTTGATTATTGTAACAGCGTCTTTACAGGTCTACCGAAAACCTGCAGCTGATCCAGAACTCTGCTGCTCCAGTACTCACTAAGACCAAGAAAGTAGACCACATCAGTCCAGTTCCGAGGTCTTTACACCGTCAGAGGATAGACTTTAAAGTTCTGCTGCTGGTCTATAAAGATCTGAATGGTTTAGGACCAAAATACATCAGTGACCTCCTGACCCAGTATGAACCCAGCAGACCCCTCAGGTCATCTGGATCTGGTCTCTTATCAGTTCCCAGAGTCAGAACCAGACATGGAGAAGCTGCGTTGAGCTTCTATGCTCCACATGTCTGGAACAAACTCCCAGAAAGTCTCAGATCAGCAGAAACACTTTAAATCAAGGTTAATCTTGAATCTTGAATTTTAAACTTAATCATGTTTTTAATTTGTTATCCTTTCTTAATCATGATTTTAGATTATCATTATTATTTTTCTATTTTTTCTCTGTTTTAATGTACTTAACTGCCATGTAAAGCATCTTGAATTGTCCTGAACATGAAATGTGCCCTATAAATAAATTTGCCTTGCCTTGCCTATAAATGGGTCTTTAGACGTTGTGAATAAATCATTGGCTCTTGTGATTTGAAGGTCTTATAGTTTTTATTTTATCCAAATCTAAAAAACATCCCAACATCTCTGGAGCCCGGGTTGTATTTCTTGTTTCTCACAAATCTCATGATAAAGACTTTTCAAGTTCAAAAACTATTTATATGTGCTTGTGGAGCAACCCGTGCATGTAAGGATTAAATTACTTGGTTGGCATCAGAAGACGGCAACAAGTTAAAAAACTATTATTTTCTCTACAAATAGCACCTGAGGAAAGATATCAGCCTTTAGGACAGCAGAGTCACCATGAGGTACTTCACAAACATCACTTCATACAGCAAACGAGTGGGCGAGGCAAACAATTGAAGCAGTTCCAGTCGACTGGCCGACTGAGTGGGTGAGGTTGATAAACCAGAGGCTGCTTGGTAAGTCAGTCAGCTGTGTGTGCAGCAGCCAGCATGCATATTACATGTAATCCAAAGGATATTGAGCTGCTTACTGCTGGAACAAATTTAGAAATTTGCCATTACAAATTGGTGTAATTGAAATGTAGATCCTGGTTTCTTCCCATGTGAATTTCTGCATGCTTATTGGTTTTCTTTTCACAGCTGGTTTAAATCTTAATGTAGCACCAACTCAATGTGATTACTAACAATGGATCCGGTCAACAAAACATAGATATAATACAAAATTACTATATGAAGTATTATGTGAATTTATGGCATATTCATAAAAAAAAAATCAGTCTAATTTTCTCCATTTTTTGTTTTTTTTTATTTTTTATAATGAAATGTTGGAAAATATCAATCAAAAGATAGATTTGACTGTTTCTTCTAGAAACAGAATGGGAATCGGATCAAATTAACTCAGCAAACCAGGATTAAGAAATATAAGTACATTTTATGCAGCACCAGAAAAACTTGCAATCAATTTTTTACAGGATGCTGGCGTCTTAGTTCTGCTTTTATTGAACCCTTTAAAGAAACATCAAAGTCTATTTCAATAATTTTAATAACACAAATAAAATAGTTTACATCTACAGTATCTAGAATCTAAAACAGTGGTGAGGAACCCTGGTTCTCGAGGGCCACAGTCCTGCAAATGAATGAGTCACTGAGCAGAACTTGATAAGCTGTTGGATCCATTTGATTTGAATCGGATGTGTTTGGAGCAGAGAAACGTCTAAAACCTGCAGGACTGCGGCCCTAAAGAACCAGGGTTCCCCACCCCTGATGTAGAAGGATAAATGAGTCAAATATAAGTAATCATGGCCTGATCTTATATCACCAAATATGTTCATGCTTCTAGTTTTTTTTTCCAAAGACTGAGCAATAAAAAGGTTTAAGCAGAAACTTTTCATTTTTTCTCACAAAACCTCAAGTTTAAAAAGCCTTTTTCTTTTTACCCTTTAAAGCTCGATTCAAGGAAAAATGGTGAGAAAAGTCTCCTTTTTATATCAGAATCAATCCTCACAACCTCCAACAAAGCTGCTTAATGAACCTCAAGTTTTAATGAAGAAAAGTATTTAAAATAGAAACCTATATTTAAATGAAGCTGATGTTAGAGTACAGTTGCATATTTGCATGCTTTTTTTCCCACAATGCGGCTTCATGTATTTGGCTGAATTGTTATTTATCTGTTAAATATGCCTTAAAAAAGAAGCCATGTGGAAGTTCTGGCTGAAATAAACAAAACTTTATGAGCATAAAGGCTACGTTCACTCTGCAGGTCTTAATGCTCAATTCCAATTTTTTTAATGAGATTTGATTTCGTTCACGTTATGATTTAAATACGACCTCCATCAGACTCCAGTGTGAACAGTTTATGGCCCTGAAGTGACCCACATGCGCAGAAGACGACGAAACAACATGCTGTGTTTGTGACATTTGTCTCACTGCAATGACACCAAAGGCTGATGAAATGCGACTTGACTTTGAAAAACATCCGATATAGATCCAATTTAGGACCACATATGAAAGTGTCCTGGGTTTCAGATTTGTGCTGGTCAGACTGTCATAAAAAAATAAAAAATAAAATAATCTGATATGGGTCACATATTGGGTCAGATTTGGGCCATGTTTGCCAAGTGTGAATGTAAACAAAGACTCTTAACTCTATAAACTATAAAAACATCTTGATTAAGATTCTGTGGCATCAAGAAAGGAAGTTTCAAACTCCAACTTCAAACCACCTAACTCTCCCTGTTCTTTTAAATGTGAAGAGTAGGGCGAGGTGAGCCAGGAGATCTTAAAAGATGTTCCATATTTTCCTGAACAGAGCATTTTGCTCTCAGACTGCAGGGATACTTGTGGCTCCGAGAGTTTCTAAAAGTAGAAGCAGAGCCTTCTGTTGCCCACCGGCTCAGGCATGCTAAGGATGGGGGGGATCAAATAGAAGTGTAGATTCAATGCGATCCGTTAGATGCCTTGGAAAGGCAATGCGTTTCAATGAACATGATCTGAACATAATCTAAAAGAATTGGATCATTTGAGATTATATAGAATTTTATTGAACTGGACTATAATTGGACCGACAGTAGGTTTAAAAGACACACAAAAAAAGCACATTTATTTTTCAACTAGAATGAATTTCAAAGGATCTTTCAACAAAATAAATTGCTCAAAAGGGAATTTTATTGTCCGAGTCTCTGGGAATTTTGCATTAAAAAGAAGGAAAAACAGCATTCCTAGAAAGAAGGAGGACCTTTTTTCATGTAATCATTTTTAAAACATGCCCCCAGGCAGCTGTTGACAATGAGACTTGGGATGGGCCCAGTGAAATTAAATCCTGTAAATTTAAGGATTAATGAAGGGTAATCTGGAGCGTTTTTATCTAAAAAAAAATAAAGTATAGCACGACTTAAATTATTCATGTTCAGTATACTAACCAGTGGAGTATCTTCCTCTACTGGTGAAGCCTGATGTTTCTTTGTCACTGAATGAGAAAAAGTGAGATTAGCTTCATAAACCCGTATTAACTTCGCTCATCATTAAGAATTATTCAAGCAATTTGCATTCCAGGCTATGTTTGATCTGTTCTTCAGAGCATCCCACCCATTACATCACAGACTAAAATTCAGTGCAGTAAAAGACAGAGAAGCCCTTTAGACTGCGCTGCAGTCATGGCTTTCAAGATCAAAAGAAATCCAGCGCAGTGTGGTCATCAAAGGCATACACACATAATTCTATGCTGAACAAAATTAATTGTTAATTATCATTGTAGTCCAGGTTTTAAATGTCTCTTGTCTTTGTGCACTGCTTTGAACTGAACAGGTATTCAGATCCTACACGTGCACAAGTACAAATGTTAACACCAGGTGTAATGTGTCATACTAACATGGTGAAAATGCCTGAAGAGGGGCTTTCAGTGTGGGCTTTCAATCTTGAGCTCACGCTGAAAGTGGCGGCAGGGTAATGTAATTGTGGCACAGAGAATGAAATTAGTGCATCCTTCAGAGGGTGTTCATCATGAAAGTGCAGGGTGCTGGCAAAAGGCACATACAAGTGTTTACTTTCCAGAGTGTAGTCTGCGGTGCTTGACTTAGAAGCAAGACATAATTACATCCAATGCTGTTTCAAAGAGGGAAGACACGGGCACTCAAGAGTCTGAAAATTAATAATTTATTACCAACATGGAGGTTACTGTAAAAAATGAGGACAAATGTCTAGAAAGCCGGTGTTCTAACATTTCATCCTAATTATCGAGACGTCCTACATTTGCTGTCTGTGTATGCGCACAGCAGCAAATGTGGGGTTGAGGACACGCTCATAAATCAATTCTGCGTTTAAGAACATCTGGACGTCCATGTTGTTGTGAGAACTCAAATCAAATGGATCCAACAGCTTGTTGTCAAGCTTTACGCGATGCCTCATTCAGGTGTCAGGTGGTGTTGGAGGAGGGAAACATCTAAAACCTGCAGGACAGTGGTCCTGAGGGCTGGAGTTGAATATCCCTGTTATTGGTCATTTTACTCAGGTGAATATTTTCTTCAGCAGAAACTACTATTTAACCACATCCCAAGCTTCCTCTCATAAGATGCCTTGTATTTTTAGTTTCAGAAAGACTAAAATGTCCAAACTCTTGAAATTCAGACAACAAACTACTTCATGATGGACAAAGCCGACCCTTGAAAGGCAAAGTATGCCTACTTTGAGTTGCTATAAATGACTGTGTGCTTGGCGAGGACTCTGTGGAGGTGTGAAAACGCAGATAATTGTTGGCATTTTCTCAGAAGGCTTTTCTCTTCACTCAATCTGGCATCATTTTCTAAGAAATTTCCGGCCACACTGCACGTATAGTGCAGAATTTACTCTGTCCTTTTCATTTCTTTATTGCAAAAAATCAGTCAATTATTTATTTTAGCACCTTTAGAAGTTATACGTTTAAGCAAAAATATGCATTATCTAGATTTATGTGTAGCGCTCTTCAGTGATGTTTTTAAACCCTTTGAATCCCAAACAAAAGCACCGAATGCTTCAGCTCTGATCCACACAATTCCCCATTAGTCCACAGTATCCACAAACAGTGCAAAATAACAAAGCCAACTGTTCTTGAAAAGGGAAAATATAACAAAGAAAAGTAACAGTACCAACCCAAGATGCTCAGCACACCCTTAGTAATTAATTAAGAATATAGTGGTGATTTAATACCCAGCAGTGCAGCGCTAAATCGCAGCAAAGTGAAAGCTAATTAGACCCGTCTCTTAAGCCGTGATGGGTTTTATTTATGACAGCATTTCTGAAACATTTTCAATTTCTCAATTTATGTGGCACTACCATGGTGACCGGCAAATTTTACCCCGCTGGTTTTAAATGGTGGACGTCACGGAGCAATCATAAATCTTATTATTGAGCGGAATTAGTATGTTAATAATGTAAAACAAGAGCTGTTTATGAATATTCATAGTTGCAGTGATGGATCTGGGTGAGGCTTTATGAGCCGTATTAGAGCTCCGCCCTGAGCAGACAGCTCATTCTCTACAGCTATTCATCATGAGGTGTCTTGTCCATAAAAGCACTAAAGTGGTTTTTTAGCTTTGAGTCAAAAAGACTGGGCTTTGTGAGACTCTTGATCACGGTTTATACATTTTCATTTCTTTTATATGGATGTTTAGACACGAAAGGAGAAATTATGACCAGGCAGGAGTACGATTTACATCCCTCAGTGTGGTTACATCATTTTTGATTATATTTGGGATGTGACCTTTATAATGTGGTAATACTTGTCTATTTTCTCTGCTGGGTTTTAAGGGCTTTTTAATTACACATTGAACAGAATTTGAAACTAATTTTACAAATCAATAAGGCTTACAAGAACTGATTTTTAGATTGAGAAAAGTTGGCCGATGCGAGTCATTTAGCAAGCTACAGGGGCTATCAGTTAGCACGTTGACACGACATAAGACAAAAACTCAATTATTTTCTTTTAAAATAGATGTAAACATGTTAGTTTGACTCAAAGCTAATGGACACAGTTAAAGTGGTTGGAGGTTAGAGAAATCCTGCACTTATGTGTGATGGATTTCCTCAATGTTTCATATTTCTGCATCTTTCCATCATTTTGTAAGAATAATAACACTTATGTGTATATTAACACAGTCAATTCCCAACAAATACGCTCTCATTTACACATTTTTCTGCTGATTTTTTCTGATGCAGGGATGACCAAGTCCAGTCCTCAAGAGCTACGATCCTGCATCTTTTCGATGCAACGTTCTCCAACACACCTGAATCAAATGGCACATGTCTCTGAAAGGTGGAAGATTTTAGTGATAGATGAAACCTAAGAGAAATTATTATTTTTTTTTTTTTTAAAAACCCTAAAAATGTTTATTAGACTGAAGAATGTGCTATTCGCATTGTACATAACAGTTTTGCAGGGTACCAGAATTCCCTCCTCCACCTACTGTGCATTGCAAAAGCAGGGAATGCTCCACACATGAAGAGCGGGGGCGGGGGGGTTGCGGAGCAAATTTTGTTATTGAGGCTTTGCAGTTGTACAAATGGAAAAATATTGAAATCTGCAGCACGCTGCCAAGAACATGCATCAAGAAATAGTCATGCATTCTGGTTCATACCACATTTGTGTGTTTTCACCTTCTCCAGTCAAAGACTTTGCGCATCACATATGATTTAACTGCATTTGACAAAACAGCCATTAAACAGGAGAATGACCTTAAGCAAGACTGGAGGCATCCTCTTACTTTTAAAGCGAGGGTGTCACTTCGTGTAACTTTTTTTTTT
>JBBBVU010000023.1:3616438-3640723 GCA_037177055.1 Atherinosoma microstoma | reverse complement strand
TGAAAACTTTTTTGGAAGGGAAAAAAAACCCCCCCCCCCCCCCCCCCCCCACACACACACACACACACACACCCCAACAAAGACCTTCAAGCTAGCGCAGCTGGATGTAAACGCAAGCTAATACATGCTAATTATAGCGGAGTAAGTATATCATTAGACTACTGCAGAGAGAAGAGGGGAAAAAATGGATTCAGCTCCTACCTGTATGGGCACTAGTCCGTTATCACAGTTTTTGTGTAACCGATGCGTTCAGTTATGTAAGTGATACTATCACTGGGACGCTGGCGAGACCCCGGCGCTTCCATCAGTCACCCGGTGCCACCTCTCAGCGCCGGCCGTGGTTGTGAGTGTTACCGCCCCGGTCTGTCGGTCGTCGTCGGCGCACAATCCATCGAGACTCATCCACTTTCTTTCCTTCGTCTTCTAACCAACAGCTGGTGTGACAACACAGCACAGTCCACGAAGAAAACGTCACCGATATTCAGTTTCACGGCTTCATATTTTTGACGATGTTTTTTTGCTCATCGAAGTTTGCAGTAATTGGCTGGTTTAAGTCACATGGCCAAGACTGGCCTATCAGCATTTAACGTGGTGAGACAGCGTAGACTACGCCCCCTTTACGTCACCCCAGAGGCGGGATTAACAAGGATGATTGACAGTAAGAGGGTACTTTTAATAAAGGTTTAATTTGAATTTTGAAAACACCAAATATAACTAATCGCAAATGTCTGCATGCACTGCAGATTTACCAGCTTTTGAATGAATAATGAATCCTCATTGCTCCCCATTTCAAATATCTTGGGGGTACTTAGTTTTTAAAACTGTCCTCGTGTTATGTTGATCAAAATATAATAAAAAGAGAGGAAATGATAATAAAAAATGTAAATAATTTAACTGTTGCAATCTTACTTTATGGAAAAAACTCACGTCCATTACTAATAGGAAACGTACTTGTAGCTGCTTGAGATGGAGCTCATTTTAAATTATTCATTCATTTTCTATACCACTGAGTCCAATCCAGGGTTGCAGGGCGCTGGAGCCTATCCCAGCAATTAGCGGGCAAGAGAGAGGGTGCACCCTGGACAGGTCGCCGGTCCTTCACTGGGCCAACGCAGAGAGACGAACAACCACTCACACACACACACACACACACACACACACACACACACACACACACACACACACCTAGGGAAAATTTAGAGAGACCAATTAACCTATCATACATGTCTCTGGACTGTGGGAGGAAGCTGGAGTACCCAGAGAAAAACCCACACATACAGGGAGAAAATGCAAACTGTGCACAGAAAGGTCCCCGTTCAAACCCCTCCCCAGCCGAGGCTCAAACCAGCAACTTTCTTGCTGTGAGGCTGCGGTGCTAACCACCACACCACCCTGCAACCCTAAAGCTTCCAAATAATATTGCATCCAAATGATATGGTCATTTTCAAGTTAGACTACTCTACCTATTTTTAACATTAATTTGTTGTTTGGTTCATAAAATGAATAACAGCAGTAAAAATGCTGTCAAAAATATTCTAAAAAATGATTGAAGTAGTTGAAAATGATCTGACCAACCAAACAATTTAAGCTATATTTGTATGACCCGTGGGGCTTGATTAAAGAGACAAAACAAGCAACAATATTCAAACTTGTAATGGCAGATTAAGCTGTCCGATACATGTGACAAATATAGTGGAATAGATGTATAAATGGCATTAATGGGCAAGACTTACATAAGGTTTTAATGCCATCAAAGTTCTGCAGATTTATGCATATAAGCCTTGTTAAACATAACTGTATTCTTAATGAAAATGCACACAGGTCGGTTTTCAACAAACGTGAGGATCACCAACTTACAGGTCTTTTTTTTTTAGGTGAATTATAGGTTAATCCATCCAATAATTGCTGAAATATTTAAGCCTGGAACAACCAACCCACGACACAGACCGACAGACCACCAAAGAGCCATGAGCATGGCTATAAATCAAGCAGTCCTTACAAACCACAAACAGGAATGAAAGGTTTGTTAGACAGAGCTATGAATGAATCATTAACTCACTGTATGTATTAAGAGCTACTCAGTTATCTTTAATGAAAACAAAAACCTCAGAACAGTCTCACAGCTGTTAGTGAGGCAGTCCATCACTGTTTTACACTGTGGTCTATCCCAGTTAACACTGGACCAGAGACAGGACTTACTCCTTACATGTTGTGAGCCCAAGGTTAACAAAGACAGACAACTGTGTATAATCTAAAAAAACATATCAAGGAAATGGTGTTTTCATCGTATTAACATACTCAGTCCACTTAGGATAGAGGGGTGGGGGTTTTGGAATTAAATAAAACACGGCAGAAGCACAAAATGTTGAATATTTTCACGCGTTACGAACAACAATGTTCAATTTTGTCAATCCTACAATAAAAAAATTTTCATTTTGTTACTACTTTGCGATTTGTCCTGAGATCGGGCTGTTGGTTAGCACTTCATACCTGCACACAAAAGGACGCCCTTTGCTCCTCATATAGCAAATGTGATAGAAAACCCTGCTAGAGGCACTAATAAAGACTAGCAGAGCTGGTCCCAAAATCAAAGATCAACAGTGTCATGTTCAAGATCCAAAGATAAGCCCAAATACTAATTTAGGCCTGTGGTAGCCCAAGGCCAAAGGGGTCAACAGTGTTCTACTTGCATGCAATGTTATGCGACACTCACTGTTTCAAAGGATACCCCTGTGATGGGTGGCATCAAACAGGTTTGGCCGGCTGACAGCGGGCCGTCTCGTATGCTTGTGGCCTTAGGTGTAGTACCTGTGCTAGCTATGTAAACTTAGAGCTTTGTTAAATGCAAACTATGGATGACAGAGGTGTGAGATCATTTCTGGCCGTGGAATAAGGACCGAATAGATGACACTGAGAAAATACACTTCAATAGGAGGGAAAATAATGACGCCCACACATAATGTCACAAAGTAAAGTCGTCATCTAGACGCATCTGACATTGAGAGACTTCTGACGTAAATGCTTTGCTTATTGTTACTTCTAGAAATACCTTAAGTTAAGCATTAAAGATAGATAAGAAAATAAAAGCAACATGAATGCTTGTTTAAAGGAGAGAAAAATCACTTGTCTACACATCTGTAATTCACAGTGGATGGATTATTTGCCAGTGCATGGAAAGCAAGAGTGCAGCTGACACACAAAAAAATAACATTATTACTGCATGTGGGTCTGCAGAGTCCCAACTGGTTTGTATATGTCGACAAGAAAGCTATAAATCCAGCTTATGTGTGCAATAAAGATGAAATAGGGGTGGTCTAACCCTTAGTTACTGAGTAAAGGAGGCTGGATAAAGGGTGCCAGAAGGGCTCGTGGCCCCTTCCCACTTTAATATACTGTACTGCAACTCTCCATTTGAGGAATCACAACCCCGATTCCTAAAAAGGTTGTAACACAGTGCAACATAACAAAAAGATGGAATCTCATTTACAAATATTTTATACACAATAGAAAATAGAAAACATATCAAATGTTGAAAGTGAGACATTTTATTATTTCATGAATAAAAAAACTGAGGGGGTCGGCTGCTGGACCTTTAGAAGAGCAAAGTTGTCCCATTCTTGTCTAAAATGCTATTCTAGCCGTTTAAGACACCCGAGTCCTCCTTAATGAAGCCATGCTATTGTAATAAATGCAGTATGTAGTTTAGCATTGTCTTTCTGAATTATTCAAGGCCTTCCCTGACAAAGATTTCATCTGGATGGGAGCATATATTGCTAAAAAACAAAAAAAACAAAAAAAAAAAACAGTAGATACAGTTGTCCTCAAAATGATTCCTACCCCCCTATTAAAGAAGGGAAAAAACACAGCTGTCACTGAAATAAGCTGAAATTGACAAAAGTAATAATAAATAAAAATGTAAAATTAAAAATTAATTTCTTATTTCACAAAATTATAATTTAGCACATTTTTATTTATTAATATTTTTTCAACCTCCAGTTATTTGAGGGACAATTGTAAATTTTGCCTTTTCTTTAGTTGAAGGCTATGAATAATTTTGAGGACGACTGTATCTTTTAGCATTGATTGTGTTTTTCCACATTGTCAAAGTTGCCAGTTCCATGGGCACTAATGCAGCCCGGACCATCAGAGATGCAGGCGTTTGAACTGTGTGCCGATTACAAGCTGGATGCTTTTTAGTCTGGAGGACAGAGTTCATAGTATTCACAGAGAATTTCAAATTTTGATTCATTTAACTTCAGGTTTTCTATTTTGTCAAAGAATGAATGCACTTCTTGCATTTTCTGTCCTTTTAATTCAGAGAACCTTTTTTTTTGATGGGGGGGGGATATTTGGAATATAGTTACTCAAACTTTAGTCTTCTTTGGTATTTTGCATTTGTTGGTGAGCTCACAGCCTTTAGTGCTGATCTAAGCCAACTGTAGTTAGTCATATAGTCAGAAGAGTGAGCTTTACATCCAAAATAGAAGAAAATCTGCAGCCATTTAGTCTTAGCTGGAGCAAAAAGTTTGTCAAATGCAATCATATAAGCTTAGGGGGTTGCATCTCTTGGTGCACAGTAAAGGCTGACATGATTATCTAAATCTATCAGTGTTATCTAAATTAATCTTTTAAAGGGCAGGCTGCTTTTTGCAGAGAAAAGTAAGAGCAGCCTTGTGCAGAAAACTCAGCTGGTTAAACTTTTAAAAGCCGAGACAATATGTATGTTTCCCCCCTTGGTGTCCACAACATTGGGTAAACAGAAGACCGATGCTCATTAAAAACATGTCAACCATCAGCTGGCTCTGACTGCAGGATACCAGTAGATGTCACCATCAACACACTGAACTGCTTCCTGCCATCCTGGAGGTTGTGTTGAGATGCTCCTGCATCCATGTCACTGTAGAAGCTCAGTGTCACAAACATGACTTAAATTAGAATAAAGTTCTTTGGATATGTTCCATAATTCATCCTTTTTAGCCTCAGAGGAGCAGAGAAAGTTTGGATCTGATAAAGGATTTATTTAAGTAATTAAAAATATAGAGGTATTTTTCATGTTTAATTACTTCAAAAGAGTCATTTTAAACCCTCAGACATAAAAACTGCAAGACAACTGTAACCTACACACGCAGTATAAGGAGACATCTGCGTTCATTATCATTTCCAAGTAATTCATTTCAACCATTGTTTGATATTTTCAACACGATCTAAGCTTCTGCTTCGCTGTGAGGCAACGTGATGATGACTCTGAATCTCAATGACTGTGAAACAGCCAAAGAGAGAAAATGTGCAATAAAAAAAAAAAAAAACAAGTGAGAAAAATGTGCAATTCTTTGAATTCAGTTTTCCAAATCCATGTCATGTTTCTAATTAATGATGCGACTGAGTAACGTTAGGGAGAAAACAAGTGGAATTATGTGGTTAATGCAAACTGGTTCTTAGGGTCAATGGCACTGGGGCTTTTTAACGGCCTGTGGGTAAGCTGGTTGTGACAGGAATGACACTGCAGGGGCATTTTTCTCCTATAAGAGGGGTGGACTTGTGACCCAGGCAGGCTTGGATGATAGCCTCGCTGGAAAAGGCTGACGCAGGGAGTCCATTATTGGCCCTGGAGGAAGCTGAGGATTAGAACACCAAAGAATTTCAATAAAAGAAGTGTCTGTTTGGGGGTCGGGGAGGGGCAGGAGGATGGTGAAGGATGGTGATGGTGGTGGGGGGGCTCCCCCTCATTGTCCCAACAGTGATTGAGAGCAAGAGGAGGGGAGTAGGACGGCATTGTGTTCGCAGCTTCTCTGAAGAAGCTGGTTATTAGGGGGGATGGATAAGGAGGGGTGAGGGATGGGGAGGCTGTTGACTCTTCATCTTGTGTGAACAAAGTCTCTGGCACATAGCCCTCTTATGTCCCTCTGTCCTGGACTCCCTTGTTTACGAGTGCCATGAATTCTGTCCCTCTCGGCGGGGACCCCCAACAACTCCAACCTGCGCCGCCACACATTGTAGAGCTTAAGTGCCCTTTAATTAGGCGGCCTCGGTGTCCGGATGAAGACCGCCGTGGGCTCAGGCTTTATGCCGAGCTGCTCACACACACACACACACACCAACTCACACAATCCGGGGATGAAGTGTTTGCTGCTCTAATGAAAAAGATTTATTTGGTGGGGCTGAGCTCTTGTCATCTTTGTCCCCCCGTCTCAAAAAGCCCGGACAAAGGCGTCGGTATTATCTTTAACACTGTTCCATTTCCAGGATACATTAGCGAGGGCTCTGAGAAGAGGCAGCAGTCTCTTCGCTCACCGAGCGGCATATCGCTGCCAAAAGTTTCCAGACGGATCCTGACAGTAAACACAATTTACTTCCTGTACAGACAGAACACATTGCACAACTTGTCTGTATTGCCATTATCATCATCATCAGGCATTAATTAATCACAAATTACTCAGACGGAGGCGAACGATAATCTGATTCATGCTCATAAAAATGAAAGGTTTCCATCATGTGGCTAAAGTTAAGGATCGTGAATCTGTGCTTAAATATGTACAGGAATGCAGTCACATAAATTCTTTCTTCCACATACACAGCCAAACACATGCACAGCTTTGTCGCTGTGATGGAGCGCTTTGGTTTCATTATCACAGCGGCTAAAAGCTCGGGATCGGCGGTGGGAGAAAGGAGGTGGACGAGTGGGATTGGGAATTTGCTGAGCTACTCCAACAAAATGAGTAATTTCTGGATGCTCCATTGTGCGAGGAGCTTACAGGGGGTGAGAGCTCTGAACGGAAGAGGCATCGGAAGGATAAAAACATGGGAACAAGTGAAATAAAGTGGAAGATGGAAGGAATGAGAGACAGAGAAGAATGATGAAAAGAAGTTTGTGAAGGGAGCGGGGCGGGATTGGGCGTGTTCAGAAACTTTCTCGCTACAGCCCAGTGTGTGTAGATACCCTCCTAATCCTGGTTTTATTGGCTGCCTGTGTCCAGCCATGCTGGTCGGATTGAGAAGGAAGGGCAGAGAGGTGGGGGGGCTTAACACATGTCCTTCTTTGTGGTAATACGCTGATTAGGCCTGAGAAAGAGCCGGACCTGGTTACGGCCTTTCTCAGGTCACCGTAGAAACCAGCCCAGTAGGGGACCTCTGTGTGTGCGCCTCCCCCTCCTGTGCACCTACTGATGCAGACATGCAGTCTTCCTTTGCAGATATTTCTACAAAACGCCACCACTCAGTGTTGTGGAGTCTGGATATTTCATGATCCAGACTCCACAAAAGCTGTTGCCTTCGTAGACGGTTTGCACTGCACTTGTGGCCTCAACCTGGGAAAACGTGGTTTCAATGTTGTTCAGATTCAGACCGCAGACTGATTCCTTCGCCTGAACTCATAAATTAGTCCGCTGTCACATTCCCCCAAATCCATCCCTGGCCCCGCACACCGTCTATCGCTCCTACAGAGGAGCTGTCATCCAAATCCCAACGCTGAGCTCGGCACATTTCTGACGATGCCGTAACACATGACAATGTTCATAATCAAACGCAGGCGCGCCTCATTGTCAGCACCACCGTGACATAACGCATCTTGACTTGAGGCACAAAACAAAAATCTTGAGAAGTATAATGTTGAAGATTCCCCACCACAACTGGCTTGAGAGCAGGCTTCGTACACATTACGCTGGTTATTGTCATATTTACCCTCTTCAGATCCCCAACTCATTCCCACAAACAGGGCGGTAGGTCGAGTGCTGCTCAATCACTGCCTGTTTCCCTAACTTCTTTGTTACGGAGGAATAAAAACACAAAGGCGTCGGGTGACGTGGGCGAGCACTCCACTACTGACCTCCAGACTTTGGTCACTGGGCTCTTTCCCTGCGGTGGGCACTCAACCTCTTCTCTGCAGAGAGCACGCTCTCAGCCCCTGCTGAGCAACCTGGCCGCCCCTTCAAGCCACCGAAGCTCGCTCATGGCCCAGAGGTCCTCAGCAGAGACAATAACCCTCACGAACCACATCAGAGGGACACACTGACATGTTTCATTGAGCTATTAATCAAGCTGCTGCATGGAAAAGTAGCTTAAAGATTATATTTTTGTTGACATGTATCATGGCAGTGGTGCAAACATTAATAATAATAATAATATGCATATTCTCGGGATAAAGTGTCCACTAAAACCCTTGCTTCATGCTGCATTTAAACAGTTTTGAACAAGGAATAAAATAATTAGAGCTGGGCAAGTTAACGTTAGTCGTTTTTCTCAAAGTCAAATGCTCTGAACACACATGCAGACAAACCATGGGTCCCAGGAGGGAATGGTACTGGCTTGGGATGGTTGTCATTTACACTCTCCGGTTCCTCCACATGGGAAAGAAGCCCACGCTCGCTGGAAAACCTGTTCCCACCGTACCGCTGCATAACTACGGAAAGTAGTAAAGGCTAAAATTATTTTCTTTTGACATTTCTTTTTAATTTAAAGACGCACTCCAGAACTTTTGCAGATTTTCTCAATCGCCGGCTAATCCGGCATCCATCTTGCATCCTACCTGTACTGTGAGGTCTCCCCAGCCAATAAAAGACTTCTTCTTGCTCTGTCCCTTTCTCCCTTTCTTTTCCTCTCATCCTCTGATAATGTCTTCTTGTGTTCATAAAGACTGGCATGTTTATATCCGCTTGCTAGCGTGTGATGCTACAGTGTGCGTAAAGCTTAACTCAGCTGCAACGTCACGCAGCGTCCTGGAAGAAAAACTTGTATAGTGCGGTTTCTCAGCCTCAGGACGACTCCAGAATTGCACACAACAAACTAGACTGTGCCATCGAATGAGTCCAGAATGCAGTTTTAAAGTCGGAAAGTTACGTAATGCGTCTTTAAGGTTTTAAGTTTTAAAAAGTTGTGAAACTTTCCTTTACAACATGAAAATACTGAGATTATAATCCTGCTTTTTGTCTGTTTCAGCAGAGGAAAACACCTGATGTCGGATATTGTTCCCTCTGCAAGACGTTCACACAGCTTTGAAAGTCATACTGCTGACTTGTGACCTTTGAACACAGAAATCAAATCAAGTCCAATATATTTGATTTAAGTTGAGATCAGAGGAAATGTTTAATGCTAATGTGTTGGGAGAATTCTGCTGGTAAAAAAAGAAATAATTTGTTTGAAATACTTACAAACCAAAAATGACTGCATTTCCTCACATAGCAGCACTTCTAACATACCAGTATGTAATACACTACATCTGAATTCATTATTGGATTTTGTACATAATCATGATTAATTACATTAAGTGCAGAAAATCACGCAATTAATCATGATTTAAAACTTTTAATGGTAAAATAATATATTTCTAAGCTTTATTCTAAACCTTTGAAAACACAAACATGTTTATAAATCCATCAGGTAATCCACTTGGTGTAAATTCATTTTTAATAATTACAGCTTAGAAGATGAAAGTAAACACATGTGAGCATTTACACCTACATTTACATGTTTGATGAAGCTGATATGATCATACAGGAGGAAAATAATCCATATAGTGAGGTGAACTTTCAGAGTCTCACTTCCTAGAGGTCAAGTATGAAATCTCCACTGATGAACCGCTTCATTATCGCGACATCCTTCTTGCTCCCTCTCTCCAAACTCACTGATTGATAATCCTTTGAGACAAAACCCTCAACTAGATTACGATCAATACAACTGCTTTCCTTTGATCTTTACAGGGGTATCTTGTTTGTATTCATCCCGATCTGTTTCCTTGTATGTTTATCACATGCATGCTTACTTCAGGCTAAGTCCATCACAAGTGTCCCACCCTCCTCCTTTACCCTCCCCTCCCTCCTCCCCACGTCCCACGGCTGCTTGCCCCCACAGCCCATCAGAATGACAATAGTATTGATGTAAAATGTGTCGCCTTTGGGCTGCCGAGGCATATAACCCCTGCATGCCTGGCCCAGCCACCACCGCCGTTTATGGCTTTATTGTGGTAGCCTTTTATGGTCCTTCCCCCTGTTGGGGTGGGCGGACAACAATTTAGAAAATTCACTGTATATGCGCCAACGAGTGGGGCAGAGGTGATGCGTGCGTTGACGTGTACTTGTATCCGGATCAATTAGTCAGGGCGCAACCCCTTTAAAAAGAAAAAAAAAAAAAGAAAAATCAATGTGTCAACATGTATGTCAGCATGTACCGCTGAGTCCCCCCCTCCCCAATCACCTGCCTACAGCCACTTTGGGAATTTTTTATTTTTTTTCCTCTATCCAGTGATCACAGATTAAACAAAGTTGAGTAACAACTCCACTCTACCTCTCTACCTTTTTTTTTCATGTGTCCCTCCCTCTCTCATTCACCTCCCTCCCTCTTTTCACTCTTTCCTTTCTTTTCCACATTACCAGGGGGTGGCGTGTGATTGACAGATGGGAACGAATAATAATTTTTTTTCGTAACCTAAGGCCATCTCCTGTGATTGGCTTGCCAGCTGACATCTCCAAAACCTCATCGCCCCCCCACCACCCTCTCCTCACCTCCCCCCACTTTAATACTGGGGCCTGTGGATGAGGCATCCTGAGGGAGAAAAAAGTAGAGAGAGAGAGAAAAAGATATCTACCTTAGGGAAGAACCTCAGAGAGGGAGGGAAGGAGAGGACGGGTAGGAGCGTGTGCATGTGTGTGAGAGACACTTATTCTCTTAACTACTAGGAGGCAGACACACTTTTCTGGCCCGACTCAAAGAAGGGGGGAAAACAGGAGGAAGATCCTTTTTTTTTTCTTAAATATCATTTTAATCCCCCCCCCCCACCACCTCATTCAACAGTCAAGCTGCCCCAAAAGCTTCTCTTTTCCTGGAAATTCTGCTTCACTGCCTACTGGAAGTTCTATGTATTGATCCATTCACCCTGTCACACACTACAAGGCTTACCTCATGGATTTGTATCTGATTGGATATTTGATGTGTGTGTGGTTGTCCAGCTCACGGGTGCTTGGAGGCTATCCCATCTGGTGGTGAGTACAAATCCACAGTTTCAGCATCAGACCCTGTAGCCGCATAGAGAAAGACAGTCTTTTTTTATTTTTTTGGGTCAAATGATGATTTTCTGAGAGGGGCAGAGTGTGCACTTTCAGTTGACTGCGTGGAAAAATGTTCTCCGGCCCAGTCCAAAGAATCTTAACCTCAAATACTAGTGCAACGGAAAAGGCTTGCCGTTCTTTTCCCCTCTACACTCAGGTCCATTTATCATATTGTGGAGTATGCTGGGATGCAGAGAGGGTGAATTCTTTAGTTTGGGACCTAAATTGTTTTTGGGAAAAAAACAACAACAACACACCAGCGTCAGCATCACTGTGTTGCTGTGAACTGTCACCACCAGTAAGCTTCTTCTATGTTATATAAATTTCTACTTTTGCCCAAAAACAATGACAAAATGTTATTAAAGAAAACTCAAAGCCAGAAAAAAAATCTTACGTATAATCTTTTTTTTTCCCCTTGAAAAACAATCAGATCATTTCAGAGTGAGCAATTAAAACACTCATATCGGCATGGTTTTGTTTTGTTATCATGTCTCACACTTCAGCCCCCCCCCCCCATCAGACATGCCGTGAAGTCAATCTGGATTGTTGACCTCTAATTTTGCTGAAGCAGTGACAGTCTTAAAAAATATAACAAATGTGCGTTCCACCGTGGGGGCAGCAGCTGTACCTAAACTCATCCATTTTTTTTTTAAATCACTTCAGCATATTTTGCTCTTCATTTGCTGTACAATTCACCCCCCCTCACGGATTTGTCAAGAGACAATATGTTTAGGTGCCGCAGGGTTTTTTTTTAACACTCTTTGTTAAATTATCCAAGATGGCTTTTGGCACCACCAAGTGAAATTAAGAGGTTTATCTCATTACGGATTCGGCTACATGCAGCTGACCTCATGGTTCCTCATCTTCTTTTGTAACATAAAGCTTCTATTTTAGACATATTTGCGTAGGCGTATGACAAAGCTCTTTTGGCACACAGCACAATACTTGTCAGAGCTACTGCACTTTAGTAGCCCAACTAGCATGTGGTCCCAAGCGTAGTGCTGTCCAAACCGCGAACATCTTCTGGTTTCGTTTACAGAGCAGACAGCTGCCAAGCACACAGGCCACAGGGCTGAAGTGTTAATGGCAAAGAGGACTTAACACCCACTCCTGGCTTCAGCGAGAGCCATACGACAACAGTGACAAAGAGCTCGGGATTCTCTCCATGTGAATTACCTGCAGCTGTTCAACGAGCTTACATGACACCGGTGTAATGTTCGAACCTTAACAATGCAGGCTACCTTTGATTTGGGTGACAAATTTTGAAGTTGTAGGGGTTACCGGGGGGGATGGGGGGGTGTAAAGATGAAACACGGGGCCGCGGCTTCAGGTGACTAGGCAGCTAGTGCCGTCAGTGGCATCACCCCCCGCAGTATCGAGGAGGACTAAAAGGATGACAAACCAGAGGGTGCCGAGTTTCAGCGAGGGCCCCGAAAAGGCTCGACTCAGCTTCTGTCTCAGGGGGCGATGACTTGGCCATAAATTCTCCAAGCCAAGGCGGGGACGGGGCTGGAGGGGGAAGAGGAGTTTTGACTGCTCCGTGCCTGGCAGCCTTCGCTTTTTACAAGATGGGGCGTTGAAAACAAAACTGAGCATAAATAACTCCAGTGATATGCACATATGCACGGGGAGGGAGACGAGGTAGGAGAAAGAAAGAAAAAAAGAAAAGGCAAGCTAATCAGGTGGGTTTGGAGAGGAGAGGCAGGGCTGTAAACTGCTTTTTGAAGATGCAAGAATGTCGGGGAAGAGAGCGGCTTTTTCGTACTACCGCGGGTTAAAACTGAAGACTGAGACAATTCACAACTAAAACCTAGAAAGTGCCCCCAGATATTCCACACATCCTGCCCAATTATCCAACCTCGCCATCCTCTCTGTGAGGTCTGAAACAAAGAAAATATCCGTTTTAAGGCTTGAACTTGAGGACTGTGACATAACACCCTGCTTTTATTCAACAGATCGCTCCTGATATTGTATCTTAGCCTGTGTGTCTCACTGTTTCGTCATCTATTTTCAGAGCAGCTTAAGCCACTCTGTCAGCAGGTTTGCGCTCCTTGCATAAACAGTGATGGGGTAGAGGTGAAGGATGAAAGTCACTTTCAGCAAAGAATTAGCCGCCTATATTTTCTCCGATTACATCCATCATGCATCAGTGGCAATTATGGCTTTAAGTCTTGTCACATCACAGCAGGTTTAAATCCAATAAATGTTATTTTCTTGATCCTCTTTCTTTTGGCTGTTAAATCATCACAAGCGAGCAGAGGTCATGTACGGAGATTTTAACACGCGTTGGTGCTCATTTAGTCAGAAAATGATCTTAAATTCAGACTGTTTGATGTCAGGAAGAACAAATAAAAAAGGGTGAGCAGGTAGGATGAAGGAGGAAGATGTAGAAAAGATGCACAAATGGATATTTTATCTTCAATCCAGGTGAAATATTCGCTGATGAAATATAAGGCAGTGAGTAAGAGTTAATATTCAGTAAACATAGAAAATTAAGAGCAAAGTAGAAGAAATGGAAATACTTTATATAATCAGGCTCTGAGAATTTAAGATTTTAATTGCCGGTTAATTATTAAATTAAATTTGGGCCATGTTTAAGCTACAAAACGGCTTCCTGACTGAAACTGCATTTAGTGAAGCTTCAGCAACACCAAACAGCCCAGACCAGGCACAGACCTTTCCAGTTCAACCTGAGTGGCTTAAACAGGGCTCTAGAGTCCATCTCTGGGTCTCAGGAATGTCATTATCCGACTATGACACCCCCCCCTCGCCTCACCCATCCTCAATCCCAAAACCCTGACATGGGGATCACTCACTTACGGCGAGAAAAATGTTCCGTCTGCCGTTTCATGTGAAAAGATCAAGGATGTTCAGGTATTATTTTCAATAGTGTTGGGAAAAAGAGAGGAGGGAAGACCAGAAGAATTCAGGAGAGACTTTAGGCTTCCTTAATGAATGGCTGAGTGCTGCCATGGGGCCAGACTGAGGCTGAAAAGGAACGTTTCCACAGAGATGCTGAGAACATACAGGGGGTATATTTCCTACAAAAAGGTACCAAGAGCATCACAGTTTACTCTAAATGAACTCTTTTTAAGCTGATAATCCAGAAAAACTTTAGTCAGTTTGCTTCATGTGCTGATTCAACACTAGTCTCTCTTCTGGTGGGTTGACAGTATCCAGTCAAACCTGAGCTAGGTGAGAGGTTCAAAGGAGAGTGCTGTTTCAAAGCGGTGAAGGCGAGTCCTAATCTTCACCCACCATCAAAGGACACGCAACGTGCTCTTGTAGGAAATGACAAAGTCTCCCAGCGCACAGCTATTAGCTGCACTAAAACACAGGCCGAGACAGTTCCTCAAAGGGAAAACGGCAACGGCCAGGGGCGAAGACATAATCAGAGGACACGTGTGGCGGCGCGCGCGCACACGCATTATTTAAAGTCTTTATTACCTGGCTGATCTCACCTGTATGGGTTGTTACGGGGTTAATTATTAGCAAAAAGCAATTTCTCTGACACGCAAGGGTCAGTGAGAAGATGTGCCGACGCACCCGGACGCCTTGCGTTCAGGTGAAGCCCTCAGGTCGCTGACCTGGTCAAGCAAACTAACAGATGCACTCAGGAAAGAGGAGAAGACCACGATTCAGGTTAGATGGGATCAAGTTTACATAGAAGCAAAACAGGTGCTGCGCATATCTTAAAACAGACGTTGTCGTCTTTTTGCAACATTTTCCAGTACAGCTGGCAAACTTTCAGCATTAATTGTGACTTTAATAATAACATTTAATTCTGAACAAGATTTTTACTATAAAATTTTCTAATAGAAGTAAAACAAGGATTAATAAAAAAATAAAGAAATGAAAGAAATATCAAATTAAACTGAATAAAACTTTAAGATATTTAACATTTTTCTAATAACATTACACTTCTGTAGTATTGTGTGTTTGTAGCTACTTGTATGTATTTGTGGACAGGTCACTTTTTGAAACGAGTCCCCTTGTTTCAATGATTTAAACCTGTAGAAATAAAAAGTAAAATATCTTTTTTTTTTTAAAAAGAATCTTCAAAAGGAAATTATATTAAACAGGAAAAAATTTGTAAATCTAAATGACTGAAATAAGATGAATGATAATGTTAATGCATAAGACTACTGTTGTGGACAGGAATCCTGCAGAAGCCTCTGGCTGAACCTACTGTTTAATCACTGTTGTTTTTTTTAATCATGTGTTTGGTGTTGTCCACCATGTTTAGCAACTTGTGCAACATTTCTTCACACCATCAGCTCCACAGCAGGCCCCAGTACAAATTAACTCGGGTGACACCTACTTTAAGAAAGTTTTGTACTATTTAGACAAGATGTACGGAGAGATATAAAAGCTATCTGGGTTTCTGTGTCTCCACTATTACTGATAAAAGAAATCTTGGATCCAGATTCAGATCAATACAGAAACTTTAATGCCTCAGTTTGGGGAAAATTTCATGCAAATAAATTGAGAACTGTGAGCAATCCTGATAACAAACATAAATATGTTGAAGGTAGAAAGATATTTTAAAATATGTGTGATAGACGGGGTCCTGCACCAGCAGATTATCAGGATGAGGATAATGTCAAACTCATCTTAGATCAGTAAAATAACAGCATAATAATAATAACTCCAAATTATTCCTTTTATTGTCATGCATAGAAGTGCAGGTGCATTATTAAAAATGTCTACATTTAGTGACCCATCCTTCTAGAAACCATGTTATAAACAACCGGAAATTTCTTGATAAACAAAAGCAGATTTTCAACAACACCTTGCTACAGTTTATTGGTAACACTTACATAACAACCTGCAATGACATGAATGGAAACACCATTAATCCCAGAGGGGAAATTGTAATGGTTTATCAATTTATCTACAAAATCACCCCAAAAAAAATTGATCACAGGTATCTGGAGTTGATTTAATCTTTTCTTCACATTATAATTAGAGTAACTTTCCATAGCAAGAACTTATAATAAACATAGGAACAGACTCGCCTCATAATACAAACTGAAGTCAGATCTATTAAGAAATTAAATATATATCAAGTTATCACCCTCACCTGTAAATGTTTTATATCTAAACATAAAAAATGCAACCTCCCATGGAAAAATTAAGAATTGCATTTACTCTTACTAAAAAAATTGCACTTCATGTCTATGTCATTTTCCCATTTATCAAATCCATCACACGGGCCAGATTGAACCCTCTAGCGGCCCGGTTTTGGCCCCCAGGCCATATGTTTGACACTCCTGATCTAACCCATTGTGCAAACTGGCAACCAGATTTATTGCCTATAATGAAGTTCCACATTCTCTTTTTCCCCAATCAACCAACCCACCACAAGAAAGTCAGCATAAATTAGCTTTTTAATTACTTTTATAGACTTTGTATCGAGTTAGAAGTTTCCACAAAGGAAATTCCAAACAATCCATCATGAGTTATGATTTGCATGAGAAGCAGGGACGCCGGCGAGTCGTGCAGCAACACCAAAGAACAATGCATTGTTTGAGTCGTGCTTCGTTCAGTCCCTGAAGACTCTCACTCAGACTCTGCCGTGTCCACCTGCAGACACAAACTTTCCATCCTGATGTGCATTTGTCAGTCCCTCGTAATCTCCAGTGCACTTCTGTTTCAAAGCCGCCGCTGCTCTCATTCTCCTCCTGACAGGCAGGTTCACAAGTTTACACCCCGCTCAGTCTCCCCGATCACGTCTGCAAGCTTGTGACTGTAGGGTCTTCTTGTCCCAACTCTACACTCCATGCAAACGTCTTCAGAGAGAGTGCAGGAGAGAAGGGGAGGGAAAGACAGTAGAGAGAAAGAACAGGTTGGAACATTTTTCTGGGGTCCTGTCATTTTTTATCTGATCAGCCAGGAGCTGTTGGACTACAAATCAAAAGTGTGCCAAAGAGAAAGAAGACAACAAAACACAGACACATTCCAGCCTCCACCAGGAAAAAGCCCCATCCTCGGGCAAAGCCGCCAACTTTACTTGTCCCACTTAACTCTCGCTTTGAGTCTTCATCTCTATATGGATTCCGCTTTGGGATTTCTATACGAGATTCTGACGGCGGTGTTTTCAGTGCTGCTCTGCAACATGACGTCCTCTGGGCAAATCTGACAAGTTGAGCTGCGGCATCAACATATAGGAGGTAAATTGGAGGTGGATTAGAGTTTAATGCAAACATTGCTCTGCGATCTTGTTACTGCACAAGTCTTTCGGGATCCCGCCGAAGAACACACTTGGAATTCAGAGCTTCAGGCACAAACCCGGCATAAGCCAACATTATTAATATCTCTTTAGAGAAGTGAGTTAACTTATTCAGAGATGGCTCATAGCAACTGGCACCCATCATCAATAATTGCTGTGGGCAAATAGAATGCAATACCACGGCTTTTTACTCAATCCGACGCCAGTGTCAAATCTGTTTGTACAGGCTGAATCCTTTCAAAGCACATTTAGCTGTAGCTTTAAATGCCCACTAAGCATAAAACACACATCTCATACAAATGTAATCCCTTGCAGCCATGTCTTAAGACCCACTGAAAGTGTGTGGAGGATCATTTATCTGCAGAGACGTTGTCCTTTGTTGGGGCTTCACTAGTTTCTTCTCATTTTTCTGAGCTGGACATGTTTTTGGGCTGCAAGCTTTGAGCAGAAAGTGTGTGGACATCAGCTGAAAGCATGGGGGTGTGTGAAGCGATGAAAATAAAGCAGTTTATCAGCTGGGAGGGACAAAAATTCTAGCAAACAAAGCCACCTCGCTGTGTATCTAAAAGTTAGCGCTCTTGTATTGTAGCTGATACAGACTGTATATTGGTCCCTCCAGGGGTCCACGATGTTACATTTGCTAGTATTAATGCAAATTCTGTCATTTTGTCTCTGCAACCTTAATGCAACTTTGAGAAATCACGCACCTCCACATCATCCGATATAAATACATCAATAACTTCACTTCAGTTTTTCCGATTAAACACGTGGATGAATCCAAGAGAAATGTGACCTGGATGATATCAAGTAGATGGCAGCAATACGCCACAGATTTGTTTTTCTTGCTCAACTTAATGAAAAAGAGGAGACATGTGAAGCGTCTGCTGTCTGAAATCACCACTAAGATCCACGCTCGACACTTAGTGTTCTGCAGGACTTTTTTCTTCTCTTGTGCAAAAAAACCACTAAAGAGTGTCAGAAATGCACGAACAGACAAAACAAATCACCACGATGGAGTTTAGAACATCAAGATCTGCTGAAAGAATCCCAATAGTTTATTGGTTTATTGGTTTATTTATTGTTTTTCCTGCTTCACTGCGCCGAACGGGGATAAACTCTCGCAGTGGGATTCTTTCAATAAAGAATTCAAGATCCACGAGACATTCGTGGTCATTCAGACAACATGAAGAAAAGATGAAGACAAAGAATGAAATATTGTACTCAGGTGTCGGAGCTGACCAACTACCATAAAGATAGAATAAATATACTTTAAGCATAAATATGAGATGAGACGGACAAGTCAAGCTGCACTACTGCATGACACCATTTAGGTCTAGAATGCTGTAATATCAGAATTTTAATTCAAATGGATCATTATAGAAATTTGAGGTGCTTTTGCAAGAAAAATGTTGTTGTTTTTTTCTTTTAAAATGTTAAAAATCCATAAGGAGCTGATCTATGCTGAAGTTACACACAGTGAGTTAATACTATGAGGAGCCATCGCTGCATGATCAGGGTTAAAGGGTTACATTTTCACTGAGAGAGCTGGGATTATAAGAGTAACTAGTAGGTGGATAGATATAGAGCGCAGAGGATCAGCAACAGCCAGGATTTATGAATGAGCTGTTGAGAAAGTTCATCACAGTTGGATTGACTCTCCATCCCCCACTAATCTGCTCGCATCTCCACAACAGGACAGGACAAGCACAGCATTTAAATTAAACTTATTCCAGAGCTGGAAGGTGACTGGAATATTTTGGCAGCAATGTGTATTTATGATTTCACAATAAAGCGGTTTGGTTCGATTAAAACAAGCCGAGTTGTGTTTGCTCTGTTACTGCGGTCCATTTAAACTAATCTGGGATCTGTCAGTCATGGTTTAAAATGTAAATCCCCCCCAGCATCTCAGAGCCACGAACTCTGTTTATTTCTGTTGTGACTCTGAAAGATCATTTGAAATATTTGATGTCTGTTTTGAAGATTCATGTTTGGCTGGGTGTTTGTTAGAATGCATGTTTACATCTGCTTTACTTTGACATGAAACAGAAAATATAAGATTCAAGTAAATCATTTGTATTTTGCATTTTCCTGATTAGTAAAAGATTAGATTGAAGAAGAAATCATTCTCAGTATTTCATTGGCATGATTTAAAAAAAAGAAAGAAATTGGGGCAGCCGCAATGACGGTGATGATAGACTAACCACACTGGATGTGAGGATCCGATTTGCATGTTCTGAAAGTTAAATGAATACTAAATGAAAACAATAGCATTCAGTTTAGACCGGGGGGAGGCAAGTTCAGGCCTTGACAGCCGCGGACCAACAAGTTTTAGATGTTTCTCTGTTTCAACACACCTGATTCAACTGAATGAGACACGGAGCAGAACTTGAGAAGCTGTTGGATCCATTAAAACCTGCAGGACTGCGGCGCTCTAGGATCAACCTTGCCTAATTAGACGTTGGTCATCAAGCTGCAAAGCTTGTTTGCTGGTTCCTGGATACATCACAACAACGCTCTCCCCACCTGGTCAGTTGCCAACAGCATGCTGCTCTCCCGATGGCCTCAGTGAGGAGCATCCTGTGTCCTGTGGATCTCCAAAGCCACCTGGGTCTCTAGTCTTTCCCCCCGTCCACCACAGCCTGCAACTGGGTGGAATGTGACTGTTAAAAATCATGAAACATGCTCCTTGTTGTTTAATCAGCCTTCTGGCAGACAACTGCACCACTGGCAGCTATTTGGTGGCATAACGGACTTAATGTTGAGGCGTACATGGACGCTGGGCACTGATTCCCCATCATATTGTTTTATACTGTTAGAGAAATACACTAAGAAAACCAAAAATAATCTAAATCCAATCTTCATTGCTGACCTCGATAAACAAGGAGTAGATTCCATTACAGGGAGCGGTAGCCTAGTGGTTACAGAGATGGGCTCGGGTTCAACTGGTCCTTGCCAAAACACGCTGCCCACTGCTCTCAAATGCAGAGGGGATTAATTAAGTACAAATTATTATTTAAATATATTTGGTCATGTATTCCCTGTTGAACAGATAATAGTAGCAACGAGTGTGGTCCAATTTGTGTCAACAGTTCTCAGGATTCTGTAACAGGGACCCAATTACACAGTTTTCAACAATACAATATAAATAAGTAACTGCACCAGCTGCCATTTTTATTTTCATTAAGATTAATGGAATGGAAATAGTAAAATAACGATTTAATAAATAGATAAACCTTCTAGTAGTGCATAAAAGTGATTTTTGCCTGTGCTTTAAGTCCTTGATAATTAGGGGGCATCAAAACACCTGTGTGAACTGCAGCCGACCTGTCAAACAATAAAATTATGTGACTGTCCAGCTTGTCAACAGATATTACATAATGTCTCAAATATAATTTTATTTTGTTTCTTTCCGTAGAACTGCTTGGCCTAAACCTCCACCTCTGGCAACCATCTATTTTTTCCCCCATTTCCAGCTTTTGAAAACATCATTTCAGATTTGCTCTGCTAGTGAATGGAGATCCAGCTAATATACTGTATCATTTCAAGTAAATTACCCAAGGCACTCAGGCACAAAACGCAAAAACAAAACATATTTTAAAAAACAAAAAAAGAAAAACATCAAAATAAAATTATACCAAAATTGTTCTGTCGACATCTTTTTACTGGAGGTGCTTGTAGTTTTTCTGTGGTTTGCACTTCAGCCAAATACATTTAAAATGTCACCCACACAGGGTCATCATTAGTCAATCATCCATTAGCCATTTTATATATTTTTTTACCAACAGGAGTCGTTCTGCTTCTAGTACTTTAAAGTAAATTTTCCTCATATGACTGTTCAAATAAAACTAAACATGCATGTTGGGACACATTCAACAATTAGCCTAATAAAAACAAACATGGGTATTGCTCCGTATAAGCTTTGTAATTACCTTTAGCAGAGTATCTTGATTCAACAACCGTGCCATTGTTTCACATGTGTACAAACAGGATGCCTCCGTCTACTTGAAACACGGAGCTAACGTAATGACGTCTGACGTTTGAGCTAATTATGTTGCTAACGGTTACAAACAACGTCAGGCCATATTAAAGGGGACGGGGAATAAATAAGTAGATAATTACCTAAAACATAACTTGACCTGTAAAGTTTCATTGTACAGTATACCAAAAGGAAACTGCTTTGAGCAGAAGTAAAAGGAGTCAGCATAAGTTTGAGAAAAACATCAATAAAGTTCTCTAGAAACAAATTAATAATAAAGAAAAACTGGAGGTAAAGAAATAAAGATGGCCGCCGG
Source organism: Atherinosoma microstoma (assembly GCA_037177055.1). Classification (NCBI taxonomy): domain Eukaryota; kingdom Metazoa; phylum Chordata; class Actinopteri; order Atheriniformes; family Atherinidae; genus Atherinosoma; species Atherinosoma microstoma. The sequence goes on along the minus strand of JBBBVU010000023.1, from coordinate 3,619,163 downwards.
AAGTAACGTTTAATTGCCTCGCTTTGATGTTTAAAAAATTAAATACTTGTTTGTTTTGTTTGATATTAACATTATTAAACCATTTTCAATATTTTTTTATGAAAATGCTTGAATTTTATACACAAACATAATATAATGTTGAAATATTGGTCACATGTTCATACAAAACTTTCGTGTAACAAGATAAATATAGACTTGAGTAAATTCGATTAAGCTGCATCAGCTTGTTTTTTTCAATATAAAATCTTTTTGGTAAGTCTAATATAAACTATAGGACTGTTTATGTTTTATTTATCCATGTATATATTTATTATATTTCTAGTACGAGTTGTTGGATTGGACCATATGGTACACAATGCTGTCTAAAATCAGTTTTAAAACTTCTGCTATGTCATTTTATGTCCCAACTGAAGAAACAAATGGTTTTTGGAGGTCTTTATATCCTAATAAATCAGAATTTGGTCAGCAAAAATCCTCAAACTGATATAAGCAACCTACCAGAGGAAAAGCATCAAATTTATACGTTCAAAAAGTTCAGAATATTATATTTTTGCCATGTCTACCTGTGATTCAGTTCTACTTCCATTCCGTTTGCTTGCTCTTCAAACATTTTATATTTCAAAATCTTAATTTACAGAACAGTGTTTTATACATGATGAGAACACAAACTCTAACAATTAGCATCTAATTTGATACCAGACAAGTACAAGTACCTGGTTATAATGAATTTCCATGCATTTAATGAAACAAACTGGTTAGGGACCAACTATCTTTTGCTACTTTTGTATGGGTTCTTCTGATCATGAACTTATACAAGCTACTTGTCTAAAGGCAGTCGGGTCAAATGTCATGTTAAGCTCAAGAGGTTCATTGTGTCACTTGGTACTTTCATGCCCCTGGATATACAAGAGACTGTCACAAAAAGAAAGCTTATCTGCACACAGACGTGATAAACACAAACCCCTCTGATACAGACCTCACACAACAGACGGTGCAACATATTCCTAACAGTACAGGAGTCCTTCTCTTGCCCTTTGACTGGATTTTTGCTCGCTCAGACACAAACTAAGACCGGAGAGATGCAGAAGATTAACCCCTGACACCTCATTTTTCTAATCAAACAGAAGATAGTTGCAGTATTTCCACTGCATGGGAGTGTCCCAATTCAAATGTTGTGTTGACAGTGGCTTGATTGCGTGATATTCCACTATTCAGCAAGGTGTGGGGTGGAATCCCTTTGTTTCCAATGCTTCATTTCTGTGGTTTCCAGTGGCCCATCATACTTTCACATCAACCTAGTTTAGACACTGAGAAAACCCCCAACTAAGCCGTAAACCCCCCAAGGCCAGTAGAGGCCCCATACGAACGTGTCTGGGCATGCACCTGCCAAGCCCTGCCATTCGCTTGCTCCGTTGCTTGTCTCGTCCCCTGCAGCATATTCCCCCGGCATTCTGCCTCTCTGGAGGTCTCTCCGCCTGTTACTCCCTCACTCAGTTGAGACACGTTGCTCGTGGCTTCCGAGAAGTGAGGGAAGGCAGGCAGGATCGGTGTGGCACACATGTGGTCTACATGCATGAGTCTGTGAGTGTCTGTTTGCACAATGCATCTCATAAACCCTCAGGGTTGAGACTCTCATTAGCATCTAGCCAAAAAAAGATATCCCTTTCATCTGATCTTTTCAGATAGATCAAGTGAGGCACGTCCTTTGCAAAGACAAATGGGCTGGTATATCTACAGCCTGTAGTTTAACCATCCACCACTAAGTTCCATGCAATTGACTAACTGATTTCCATCAAAAATCTTAAATACATTGGCTAAGCCAACGTTTGTCATTGTAGGCAAGAAGATCAAAGGAGGTTGCCCGAAATGTGGCAAAAGTTGGCGGAGTGGTCGAACACACTGACATATCAAGATATCAACTGATATCTTGCAAAGGAAAGATTGTTTGATGTTGTTGGCACTCGTGTGACACCTTGTTGGAACCGTGCAAAGCATCAACCACTCTGCTCCATCTCATGACTGAGAAATTAATGGGCAGTAACCAAGCTAGCAGACGGTGTAATTAAGGTCCTTAGTCACTCAACCACCAGACATAGTGAAGTCAGCAATACTTGAACTCAGTGATGTTGTGGGATTGAGACTGGCAGATGAGCTAATGTGGCTGCCTTCGGTTGGGCAAACTCAAAACAAGAAGTCCAATGGAGATTAATGAGCGCTGTGAAATTAAAAGCTCCACATCGGAACATAAAAGAGAGAAAAACTGAATTTTAACTTCCTATTTTTCATGTTTGAGAAGGCTTGTTTCAGCTGACGCGGATGTGTATAATGACATTTTAAAAAAAAGTTTACTGTATTTGAGGAACTGCTGAAACATAAGAATTGTTTGTTGTGCATCAGTGTCAGTCAGAAACCCAACGCCAACAGCGCAAGTGGCTAATAGCTGATAATGAGATCATCGTATTCCATTAGACCAGCTGTAAAAGCAAAACAACCCGACCTCATGTTTCACTGTGTAAGCTCCACTGGCAAACCTGGATACCTGGGAGCCTGCTGTAACAATGCTCACCTTACATCAAACACAGTGAAGGTAGGGAGATGGGTTCTTGCAGGGTGGGGGGGGGGGGGGGGGTTCAGGGTGCCCGTGGCGAAAATAAAAACCACCCTCCACCTACGAACCCGTCTAAGGGGAAGCCTTTTTTTCACTTGTACCTCCATTGCTTGGCTT
>JBBBVU010000023.1:3605569-3616338 GCA_037177055.1 Atherinosoma microstoma | reverse complement strand
CCCCCCCCCCCCCCCCCCCCCCCCCCCCCCCCCCCCCCCCCCCTCCCCCCTCTTTCATGTTGACTGTGTAAAAAGTAAAAGCGCACATAAACTGAGAACCTATCTAAGGGGGAGGATTTTTTTTCACTGTGACTTCAGTGGCTTGACTTTTGTATTGGGGTGGGGCAATATGTCGCAGCCATCCGTCAGAGTCAGCGCCTGCTATGATTGGGTTGCGCCCTGCGGTGGTCCTGAGGTCATCCAGAGTGGCGCTCTGATTTGATCAGCGTCTGTTCCATCCTCTCGTGGCCTCCAGCGCCGCGTAGTCCACCAAGACCCCATCGAGAGTTGACGAGTCTGCCCGGACGTCTTTAAATTTCGTGAACGTTCAAATCGCATACATGTGTTCAGCCTGCAGAAACAAGCGTTTTCCGTCAGGTGATATAAACTATAAACTCAGAAATGAATAAACAAGAAATTTGAGTCCGACATCTTACATGAAAAGTGAGAGCTTCTGGAAGAACCTGCACGGTTCTGTCCGAGCTTGTCATCACAGAAAGCGTGTTAAAACAAGGGCACAGTAAACATTTTTTTTCTGTCTCTTTATTTCAAGATAAATACAAAGCAATTAAAATTAATTACCTGAATGAAACTATAATGGTTTTTGGCATCACACGTCGGTCTTGGCTGCCTCCTGCTGTGATTAATCCCTGCTTAGGCACATCTGCGCGAAGCCTTTTGGTGAGGCGTGTAGCTTCAGACGGGACATTTTGGTTCATCACTATGCAAAATAAGCTGCCTACAACGGTTATTGTAAAAAAACATTAGCACCAGAGGAAAACCACAAATTAATAATGGAACTGCAGAGGGAAGGTGTTGTCATATGGTAGAATTTACATGAGGGAGCGTTTCCCAAACTAAGCAGACAGGTTCTTGAGTGTTATCTGTAAAAACAGCAGATCTGTGCATGCTAACAAGGAAAACTTTAAAGAGTGAGAGCTAATAGGCTGTATCCCTGCCCTGAAGTGGGACTATTACCCTCCCCCTGAGGGGAAAAATAAACATTAACTCTTGGTACAAACTTCATTAAGCCGATAAGTTTATAAAACAGTTAAAAGGTGAATTACTGTACGTACACAGGGGCCGTGTTTATGGGCCTTTTACAGCCTCCCAGGAAGTCGACATCACTGCTACCGTGAACCTCACTGAGGACACAGTTTCACTTCCAGCATCATTTTAACTGGTCAAAGTAGTATATTATTATTTTAAACTCACCCATGATGAAACACACTCTGTCTCCGCGTGGACAAACCAACAGCTTATCAGAGACACAGGTAACCATTCACACATACCTACTGCCAGTCTTATGTTGTGAGAGACGTACAGCAGCATGAGAGTTTAGTCCTAAAAGGCCATTTGGGGCAAGAGGACAATAAATCAGATTATTATTATTATAGAGTCGAAACATTCCACATGCACTATTTCAGGGTTTTACTATTTTTCTGGGCTACAGATTTTTCAACCAATGCCAGAAAGGTTCAGGGGAATAAATATAAACCTTTAAAAAGGAAAGTTGTGTGGTTGTAAAGGTAGCTGCTGGCAGCAGGGACTAGGCTCCAAATAAACGGTCTGCATTTCATGACTTAAGTGGGCACCTCAAAATATACCATGTGCATAAACAACAGCTTGTAACTGGAGGTTTTAGTTTTTGTCCATTTAAACTAAACAATATTGGTAATAAAATATGAAGAAATTCCCAAATCAATCTGTTGGTTTTACGTGTTTTCTTATTTATTGAAGTATGCCCCCCCCCTCTTGGGTCTCATGGAATAGTACCCATTCAGTCTTTCAAGTGGAGCAACTGGAGGCATTTCCCTCCAAAATGGAGGGATGAGGGACTAAATGGGATTGGGCTGAAGGCAAAGGATGACTGTGAAGTCTCTCCTTTTTTACAGCTGTGAACAGGCAGGACTGTGTATGTGGTGACCGTTAGAATGTGTGTGTGAGTGGATATAATGATTACTGATCTCATATCTTTCTTTAAATATAGAACTAACCATACAGGGCAGGGCTACTCAATTCGGACCCACGAGGCCAGCAGTCCTGCAGGTTTTCAATGTGTCCCTGCTCCAACACACCCGACTTGAATGAAATGGCAGTTCTTCATAATGATTAGTTCATTTGAGTCTGGTGTGTTAGAGCAGGGACACAATGAAAACCTGCAAGACTAAGTCCAGACTGTTTTGTACAATTTCATATGTTGCTCTCTGGAGAAGAAGTGCAACGTGCTGTTTAGTGAACTCTCCTGAACAGCCGTCTGAATTTTCCCTTTGAAACCTCCAGTCACTCATGAATTATAAAAAAAAATAAATCGATGATATATATCATACTGATGACTAAATGATCTTGATTCTGTTTTGTGATGATCCAGCAGATTGTGAGGAGTAGATTTGAAAGAATTTATTATTATTGAATTAAAAAGCAGAACATCAGGGAGGGGGGAGAAAAAAAAAAGGTGAATTCAGAGATTAATATGATTGAAACATTTCAGCTTCAGGCCTGTTTCAAAGACTGACGCCCGTCTTGATTCTTACGACACCACCTATAAGTGCAGCTTTTCAGGTTTTGAGGTCTGTGTTTTAAAGCGATGTTCAGACTTGCTAATACTTATTCTATATGTTCCGGGTGTTTCCATCACAAGTGGACACTGCTAAATACAGCTGTAAGAAGGCATTGAGGAGGCCTTCAGACCTTATGGCTAACGCCACATTTGAAGATGGTTTGGGACACTTGTGGCCACATCCCTATGATACAAATGTGTCCTGGGGCCACAGTGAAGGACCACCGGTAAACATATCTAATTGGTTTTCAAATTAATTGGACTGAAAAATTTGGAGATCGAGTAAAAGATTTTGTTTGTTTGACCGACTGGAAACACAACAAAACATTAACCTGCTCTGGCTTGTTTCAGTTTCTTCTTTTATAGACTAGGCATAGAAAACGCTTTGTTCTTCATCCTTCTAGCAGAGGGGAAAAGAAAGACCTCCTCACAAGAAAAAAAAACACCTGCATTTACTTTTTACTGACACATATGTTCAAACATAGAGCAGGAAAGGGATATCCAATTAGAAATGGTCACATTTTAATGCCAGTTAAGAACAGACACTTAAAGCTGTCAACTTATGATCAAATTACTCAGAATGCATGACTGATTATATTTGTTTACATGTCATGAATCAGCATTTTTCAGGGCCTTTTGCTGAACTGTAATCCCGATCTAACAGTTGCAAGGGAGAATTAATATAATGAGAATGAGAATAAATGTATGAAAAGCAGTAAAACGCCAGAAACGTTGATGTTTAGACTCCAGAAAACTTTTTCATTCATAATAATTTCTGCTTCAGATCCAAATAATCCTTCCCCTCTCTCTCTCTCTCTCTCTCTCTCTCTCTCTCTCTCTCTGAGCCAGGTCCCTGGCCCTGGGGCAGCAGTACTCATCGCTGGGCTCCCAACCCATCCTGTGCGGCTCCATCCCCGGCCTGGTGCCCAAGCAGCTGCGTTTCTGCCGCAACTACATCGAGATTATGCCCAGTGTCGCTGAAGGTGTCAAACTGGGGATCCAGGAATGCCAGCATCAGTTTAGGGGCCGCCGATGGAACTGCACCACCATCAAGGACAACTTGGCCATCTTTGGCCCTGTGCTAGATAAAGGTAGATTTTTATTTTTTTAATCATTGTTCAAAGTCTAGAATAAATCTAACTTTCTGTCTTCTTAGACTTTAAGTACATGACTGCTAACCATGATGTGGATGAATTATCTAAAGAAGATTATAAGTGACCAAGCCACACACATCTGGATAGAGTCATTTGTCTAGTTAAGGACATTATAAGCGGCTACAAAGCACAGTGTTTAATGGTTTTCTTCCCTTAGGCTTCACACTGCCAGCTCTCTGGGCTTTTTGCTGACAAATGACTAACTAGGCCAATTACAATAATAGACACCTTCCTCGGCAGTAGTGAGAAACAAGTGCAGGTACAAGCACTGACACATTATTCAACTTCCATCCATCTTCCATCCATCCGACGCCCCCCCCCACCCCAGTTTTCCTAACCCTGTTTACACTCCAGGACATGATAGCGGGTCACGGCTGTAAATCTATCAACGAGAACCTGACAGGAACGGCTGATGTGCTGGAGACATCCATCAGGCGCTGCACAATCCGGACGTGTGAGATGTCTCTCCCGCGCTGAGCTGGGTCCAAACGTGACAGTACACAGGTGTCCCGCTTAAAAGCCTCGCGGCCTCTAATTATAAAAAAGGTAGAAGCTTGGGTGTTGTGACTGAAGCTGCTGATTGGAAATGAATTAGCCTGTGTGTCAGAGGGGAAGGAATCTGGGCAGAAATGGGCAGTGTGAGCAGTCCAAGCTCCTCAGTCAAATAAAAAAGGGAGAGGGGAGGCCAAATGAGATTACAGGCAATAGAAAAGGGCCGGGGGGCTCCGCTCAACCCCTACTGTGCATGAAGACCAGTCCGCGCCTCACACAGTCCAGCTCCCACGGACACCCCATTCACACGCCCTTTTGACTCTGTCATGAAAACAGGCTGAAAGGGGATCTCTCCCAACCTAGCCGGGGTCTGAGGAAGCAAAGGAAGGAGGGAAGGAAGGAAGAAGAGTGTGTCACTTTAGGAGTGATGAATGGAAAAAGCCCGAGCTACCAACCACCAGCCCTCGCCACCTTAAGCTGCATGTTGGCTGCGGCGGCGCCGTTGGTGGATGCCTGGAGGAAAAGGGGGGGGGGGGGTTTAGGTGCTGCGGTGGGTGATGGTGTATGGGATTTCAACTCAGGGTGTTGGCGGAGAGGGGTGGCTGGAGGGAGAGGAGGGGGAGTTTGGGGAATGCCAGCTCCGGGCAGAGCGGGACTGTGGGGGCGCGAGTCGCTGGGCCCTTTGTGTGGATAACACAGTGTGACACAAGGGAAACAAAGGCGGATTGATGGGCCCAGCAGGTAGCAGGAGCAGCGCTAGCCTTGGCTACCAGCCAGAGTTCCAGGGGCCCTGGGCTCACTGGAGCCTGCTTTGGAGGACCCGACTGGGCTTGCCAGGGCAAGAAGGGATGCCCAACCTGAGGACTCTGTGTCATCCAGTCATGTAAGGGTTCATCTGGGATTGGAAACGCTTTCCTTTTACATAAGATAGAAAATGCTAATATATTTCTACACGAAAGAATACAAATATTCAGCATCAGAATTATAAACAAACATGTTTTGTTTCGCTATCTTGTGTGATCTGAAATGTTTTCTTCTCTAAAAAGCTGTTGCGGACTGTTTGGTACCTCAGGGCCACCGTCTTCATTATATAATCCTTTTGATCTTTTACAAAACAAGTTATTGACATTAGTTCTGTCTTTTCAGAATGTGTTTGTTTGTTTTGTAACCCTGCTTGCAGACACGTCGAGGGCGGGAAAACATGGCCGACCTCCAGCTGAACATTAGCGAACTTTGTCTGTGGTTTGTAAAGTGGTCTGATTGGGTCTTGAAAGCCTCTCTGGCAGCGGTATCATCCAGGAATTTCTGGCTTTCGTTGCCACTGTGGTCGGCAAAATTCAAGTTTTAATTATCCGGTTGTGTTCACACAAATTTTTTTAAAGTCCGGCGATGCGGCTGTGCATATCAGGAAATTCCAGCCACTTGAAGCTCTTGAGACGTTCGCTTTAGGACGTATCCCCGTACCTGTGAGTGTGTGTTTTCGTTTGTCTGCACACGAACTAGTGGAGTGTAACGGGTGAGCCATAGTAAGTGTGCTGTGATTGTGAAACAATGGTGTCTGGTTACACAATAAGCTGTTGCCTTCAAAGAAGGCGTAACTCCATCCCTCAGTGTAAGAAAGGAACAGGTCGACACACTGCTAGGTTTCACCAGAGGGCCTTGGGCTCTGAACAGGAACGGGGGGGTGGGGGGGGGGGGGTGACAACATTCCTGAAACACTATCCAGATGCAAAGCAGCACACCTCAGGGATGGCAGGAGGTCACTGAGATCCCACTGAGTGTCCACCTGACACCGCCACAAAAGGCTGATGTCACTGCAGGGTTTCATCCTCGTCGCCGGTGACGACGGTGTGGTAAACATTACAAATCACATATCGCTAAATTATTAAGAGAGCAGAGGTATGTTCGTGTTTTTCTGTCTGCTTCTTGTTTTTTTTTTCCCATTTGCAAATTCCTTCTGCACAAGTACGCCTTCTGAAAGATGAAATGTTGTGTTAAAAGGTGACTGCCCGGAGGTATCCCTTTCAATGCTTCCTGTCTGGATGTTGGCAGCCGCAACAAGACTGACACTTTCCTCTTTGCTGTCTGTCTTCGTCTGTGTCTTTCAGCGACCAGAGAGTCGGCATTCGTCCACGCCATCGCTTCTGCGGGCGTCGCGTTCGCGGTGACGCGCTCCTGTGCCGAGGGCACGTCCACCATGTGCGGCTGCGACTCCCACCACAAGGGGCCTCCCGGGGAAGGCTGGAAGTGGGGCGGCTGCAGCGAGGACGCAGAGTTCGGGGTGCTGGTGTCCCGGGAGTTTGCGGACGCCAGAGAAAACCGTCCGGATGCTCGTTCGGCGATGAATCGACACAACAACGAGGCAGGACGCACGGTAAACTGTTTTTATCATGAACCGGTTTCTCCGGATTAATCGGGTTAAATCCCTCAATCACAAAACTTTCTCTTCGACATCATTTTGCAACAATATATTTGGTTATCTGCCGTCGTACTGCAGATAAAACATGGTTGGGCATCGTCTTGCTGAAATATGCAAAGCATTCCTTGAAAAAGACATCATCTGGATGGCAGCATACATTGTTCCAACACCTTTCTGTATCATTCCGCATGAACTGTGACTTCACAGATGTTCAGATTATACGTCATGTGCACCGATGCCCCTCCAGGTGGTTCGATTAACCCTTTACCAGACGAAGAGTCATATTTGGTTACTTCACTGAACATATAAAATATTACTCCATGAAATCACAGAACCATATGGAGTTCTCCCCAATTAGCCCAGGTCCCAGAAACTTCATTGAGATGGGATTATTTGAATAAACTTTTAATAGTAAACACTTAATACTGTAGAACTTTTCTCATTTTACAACAAAAGTGATCAAGTTTTAAAGTTTTATAATATCCTCCAGTATCACAGTAACACTCTTCTCTAGGGCCGAAATGTCAAATTTCCAAGTATTTCAGTGAGTGCCCGATAAAGGGTTGAGTTTAAGAATAAACCAACCATGATTTCCAAAAATAAAAAACGGGTTGTGAAACAGGACAGTTTCCATTTTGTCTCAGTCCATCTTAAAAAAGTCACTTGTAAACGGGTTATAGTGGACCAAACGGTGGCATATGCCAACTGCGATAAAGCGTCAAGAAGAATGAAGTGATGCAGAGTGTCATTTGGGTATAGGAGGGAAAACAAAGTCAACAGTGCATGTTCAAAAAAGCCGAGGTCAAAACAACATGGACAGACATGGAGTAACGACCGTTGGCTGCGTGTGGCTCCGTTGTTTACCGTTTACTTCCAATGAAGAAGCTGACAGAAGCGGAAAGATTTCCAAGGAGCCTGGTTTTCGTCTTCTTCCTGCTTTATCATTGTTGATCAGTGGTTGTTTTGGGGGGGTATCGCCCCCCCGAGCGAGCATTTGTTTGAACTATGTGACGTTGTCCAGGCGGTTTGCTCCACTTCAGTTAGGTTGAAGTCAAATCAAACCAAACTATTTGGGAAATCCTGTCGTAATCGAACCGAGTCCCCCAGACTTTCCTGTTTTTTGATTATTATGTTTTTGGTCTGAAGGCGAAAAGGTGATTTTTCATCCAATTTCCAAGGTCCAACGAATGCAACAAAACTCCTGAAATACTGCGCTAGCAAACGGTAGCTAGCATAAATCCCTTTGAGAAAAGCTTGTTCTTGTTTTTATTGTTAGCGTGTTGAACTCCTTCCCATATTTCCTTCTCAAAGACTCCTTCATGTATCGGCTTGATGCTGATTAACCTACCAAAATGTTGGCTAAAGAGGAGCCAGACCAGAACCAATGCTATTCTCTCAATCATGTCTCATGACTCGAGGGTTGGATTGTGTGGCTGATCTTTGTCTTGATTTTCTGTTAGTATTGTTGTACACTGCTTTTATATTTTCTTGATCTGCCAGGGAATACAGATCTTAAGTAGCCACTGGCTAATTCTGGCATATTTACATTTTTATGTTCATTAATATGCATTGTCCCTTTTGAAATAACATATACATCAAATAAATAAACTTAGAACATCTGAAGGAACTTTCTGACTATTTCAAACCTAAGTACAACCTTAAAGTCTTATTACCCTGGAGTCAGTTTTTTGGCATTAATTCTAAAATATTCTCTTTATATTGAACATTTGAAAATGTAAATTTCACAAATGCAATGACTTACAATTATTTCAGACATCCTTAGCGAACAGCAAAAGGCGAAGACACAGGAAACAACAGACAATGAGCTGATTGTTGCTAAATGAAAGGGATTTATGTGGGAAAAATGATGGTTTGGAGTTACTAAATGTTCTCGTGATGGGCTGGGATTTGTTATTTGACTTGTCCGCACATTTCTGAGCTTCCACCTGAAAATGAGCTCTTGACTTTGAATGACTGGTTAATTACTCATCCAAACAACACCCCACCCCACCCCACACCACACCTCGTCTTTCATGCTTTGCATCCCAATGAAAAATTCCCCGACAGTCAAATAACCCAAGTGAGCTGAGGGGGAAAAGAGGGAAATCAGCTCAGACTTAAAACATCAACCGGCTGCTGTCACCACTGGGAGAAAATAGGCCCTCGGCAGCTTGCTGAGGGCCAAACAGAGGGACCACACGGCAACAAGACTACCCTTTGATCTGAGCACACAGGAGCAGTCGGGGGGGGGGGGGACCACAGGAGCCAAGTGAACAGTGGTACTGTCAGGAGACTCCTGTCCTCTCCACCTGGCCCTCTCACGCTCCATTATTTAGCCCTGAGGGCCTGTTACTTTATGTTGGCATGACAAGCTCACATTGTGATGTCATTAGTCCACCCCCCCCTTTTCTCCCCCTCCTCACCCTAAAAGTGCACAGCCACCTGTCTTCCGCCCCAGCTGGGGGAATTCAGCTGCTAAATATAGCTGTTGTATTAAAGTACAACAAAATCAAAACACAAAGGTAGAACACAGCCCGAGGCAGCTCGCTGGAGTTGTGAACTTCAGAGAGAATTAGCAGCAGCAGCACAGCACATCTGTGCTTCACAGCTGCATGACGCTTCAATAACTTGCAGCCGGTGGGATGTAGTTTCTCTCGGCCCATTCGGGGAAGTCTTTAGTGGTTAAATGAGTCTATTTTACAGAGTGCCCTGTAAATTTCTGATCATAAAACTGCATCACATCTTGCTTAGTAGCATTAGCTTTAAAGGTTGAGTGAAACCGGCACAATTGCTGAATCCATTTCCAGAAAAGTTGACAGATTTTCAGCATGTTCAATGACCAACTTTATTTTATTTTAAAACAAATGTAAGATTTGATATTAGAAACACCCTTAAATAAATCTGTAACGGGCAGAAAGAAAGAAAAAACTTTACATGATGTGCGAGTAACCCTTTAGTGGAAGAACCCACAATCAGCAGATCCATTGGAAGCAGGTGAGGGTGTCAGCATTGGGTATAAAAGTAGCCAAACTTCAACAAACTTCAGGTGCTGAAAGCTATGCAAATGGATACATAGGACACAAAGCAAAAATCAGCACTTAGTCTGTGAACACACTGACAATCATCTCTCTGGACACGATAACATGTTTCCCAACTGTTCTGGAAATAAGGTTTGCATATCAAATACACTTAGAAGAGATTTTCCATCCAAAATCTACCTTTTGTGTGTCACTTTTTATCTGCCTGTAGGTCTTGAACGGTGGTTTTGATAATCTCAGCTCGTTTTCTCCCAGAGGGCCACAATCAAACTCTCACCACCTCAAAAGTTCTGCCAAAAGAAGCATATTAAAGGTTTATTGTCAGTCATCTCTGTACATCAGTCTAGAAGAGGTTTGCACATTTAAGTTTCAGTTTCTAAATTGATGCAAATCCTAATAATTTAGATAATTTAATCAGTGATGCAACCTTTTGCTTTAAATAGATCTTTAGTTTTTTTAGGTTTTGCCTTTTGTCTCTGTTATATAGCTTTTTTGTGCATGTACTGTATAAAACCTGCCGAGTTATAAAACCCAAAAGTTCACATCTAAATAAGATATTATGTCCAGAAATGCCTAAGATGCCTCATTTATAGACCATGCATTTCTTTCCTTACTTAATGACACCTTTGAGAAAAGATTGACATAATCCTCGCCTATTTGCTAATGTGGAACTCATCAGTCAAAGGACGAACAACCGGGTCACAACCTGTAAATTTTGCCCAATGAGCTCATCATTCACAGCTGACTCAAGGCCCCAAGTGACATAGATGGGAGTTAAAACTGAGGATTTTACACAGAGCGTCTCAGTGAGCATCATCGTTTGAAGCATCTAGAAATATAAATAGCTACATATTTCAACATTTCAGATGCTTGACAAGCTGTCATATAGCTGCATTTTAGTTTCTGTGGATCACATTTAGGACAAAATATAGGTAGAAATACAACATTACAGCCTGATTTCACTAATATTTTATGAGATTGGCATCTCTGTGGTTAGAATAAATTGTGTTAATTACCTACTGTATAAACCTATTATATTTGTTGTAGTGGATATTATTTACGTCAAT